>APFE030936081.1:281515-332237 GCA_000404065.3 Pinus taeda
AGTTAGGGCAAAAAACTGGCGAAATGTCCTTCCCAACCGGGTTTTTTGGCCGGTTTAGACCGGCGGCCTTGCTAACCGGCCGGTTAGACCGGTAACCGGTTTTTAAAAACAGTTTTGAAAACACTGGTTTTACTTAGGAAACATTAAAAAAATAGGTTAATATTATAATCTAAGTAAGTCATCTCTAGGTGGAATTTTGAGAAACGATTTCTGGGTTTTGGAGATCTCGTGCTTTCTAGCCTCTCCACCAAATTTTGTGGCTAGAATACATCCAATGCTACAAAAAATAACACTCCCTCTTAGAGAGGACTGTGTTGTAGTGTTGCACACCCTTTCATAACACTCTATCTTTGTGTCGTATCTTGTCACGCCGCTGATGTCAAGCTATTGCTGCCCACCAACCACTGCAAAACTTTGATGCTGCATATGTGATGCTGTTGACACTACCATACTGCTGCCAACACTACATCTGCACAACAACTCCCTCTCATCTATTGTTGTTGCAACTGCAACTACTGCAACTGAGAAGCATCTGAAATACCGAATCAACTATGTTCAATGTGATGAAACTGTCTTTTCGAGTCCTGACTGTCACTAGCATCTGCACTGTCACTGAAGAATCTACGTTGTGCCAACTCTGCACTGTGCCACTTGCTCTCCTATCAACATTGCTCTGTGCTCCTCAGCATCTGACTGCTAATAGTCTCCAACTGCCACTCTTGTACTGGCTGCATCAACTCCCACTGATCCATCCTGCTACTGAATACTATGGGTCCCCATAGCCAAGTAATGATCCATGAGGTGGACTCCTCAAGGACCCTACTCATCTTTGTAGCTCTCTAGGGATACAACACCAGATCACCCCACCTCACTCTTGGAGGTATATTTGCGAACATAGAAAACTCTTCCTCTAGCCTAGAGGAAAGCTTGTCTATTTCCGTAGATGCTGCCTGTTGGTCTCGCTTTTCCTTCTTTCTGAGAGGACATTGCGTGTTGTAGTGGCCGAACTCACCACACCTAAAGCACTTGACCTATGACAATTCCTTCTTATTCTTCTTCTTCTCCCGCTGCTACTGACTGGGACCCTTCGATGCTAGGGACACATTCTCCTCCTCCACACCCTTCAATCCACTGCTACTGTTGCCATTGATGGAGCTCTTAAGCAGAGCTTGCCTTATTTCCTCCTGCTACAAATTGGCTCACATCCTGTCCCATCTAGGTAGCGTGTCCTTGCCCAATATACTTTGGATGAAGACTTGCCAATCCTCCAAGACAGGTTTTAGTGCCAACCGTACTAGCTCTGATAGTCGAGGCGCTACCCCAATAACTACAAGATGATATTAGACCTCTTGAATCCTGTTGAGGAAGGGATCTATGCCTTCTCCCTTCTACATCTTGATCCATCTGAGATCTTCTTCTAAGAACATCTTCCACTACTTGAAAGTACTCTGATATAATGTGGAGAGAGTTTCCCACATCTCTCTGGTTGTACCTTTGTTTGCCACATGTGAGACCATATGATCATGAAATCCATCCAAGATCAACCACTTCGCCCTTGCCATCTCCTTCCTTTATTCTTTGAGCTGATCCGCATCCTGGGGAATTGGCACCACATTATCTATGTAGGCTTTTAGGCCATATTCATCTAGAAGGAAGGATATCCTAGCCTTTCAGATGACGTAGTTAGAATCTCCATCCAACCTATCCTGATCTCAAAGCCTTGTTGTGGCCATATCTGGATTTGATATAGAAACTCCCTCTTCCTCTGCTCGACTACTTCTTTGCTACTCGTACTCCCTCCTAGAATGCGCAAATCTACTAGCTGCTATAGCTACTCAGTGACTGGGAAAATCAAATTTCTTGGCTAGAAACCCTCTGAGAGAAATCTCCCTCTGTGTGTGCAATTTCGCTTCCACCCAACACTGATTCTACTACTGCAAAACCATTTGCATCCAACCAAGGAATCTTTTGAGTGAAAATCTAAGTTGTTGCTGCTCCCTCTGAATGGTGGAATCACTATCCTAGGCAACTAGACTTTTCTGCCAACATGCAACTGAAAATCGAATTTTTGCCCCACCAATTTGGTCTACCTGTCAATGAACTACGCAACCTCTAGGGATTTTGTCTTGTTGTTCCCATTGAATAATGAAATTCCCTTCTCCACTTCTGAGCTTCCCAGTTGATCACTCACGATCTGATACCACGTGAAAATTTCAATCTATCACAACAATTGGAAATTAGTTTCCTAATTGTTAATTTATTTAACAATTTATTTGCAGTTTTCTATGACAAATACCAAATAATTCACACTGTGATTTTCACAAACGAATACTGTAGAAGAAAATTAGCGAGAAAATCTAGCACACACATAAAAAGATGACACCATTATTTTTGGACAAATTCCCCCTGAAAAAGCCAACTTGGGAAAACTAGTGCAGCAGCGGAGGGTTTTATTATAATGCAGTAGTGAAATCTGAGTACAATCTATGAATGCCCAACTAGTAATCCAAACAACAAGAAAATATGGCCAAAATTATCTAAGGGAATTTCCCTTCCTCCACGAGCAATCCTGACACAACTCTACCTTAGAAAACTCAACCTCCTCGACACTCTGCACAGATACTTGGACATCTAGCCTGGAACTACCTCTGGTGAAGTCGTTATGCCTGTCTTTGTTGAGGAAATTGATTCTTCGACCCCCTGGAAGACTTTCCCGACTTCTGGAAGATGAATCAAATTTTCCTTCAGCCAAATTGAATTGCTCTTATGAAGCAATTGCGCAATCCTCTGCACTGCCTCACTGAGAATGACTCGGCCTCTTGTTGTTGCCTCTCTGAATCTGGAAAACTTCCTCCGGATCACCGTCTCTGCCCCTCACTAACTCTGCTTCCTCACTGAAGCTCAAACTCTTCAACAACTGACTGCTGGTACTCTAGAAAATCAAACTCTCCAAGTGTCTGTGGTGTATTCTATGTCACACGGTTCGAGTTCGAATTCAAGTTCGACAATGATTAGGTTCGATTCAGGTTCGAATTTTCCGATCAGGTTCGAATGAGGTTCGGCATTAGGTTCGACTATACATATTTTTCAATGTATGTATTATATATATATTATATATATATATATATATATATATAGATATATGCACAAATAATAGAAAATTCAAAATCCAATCCATAAACACATGAACACAAATTTCTTATTAGTAAACATACATGAATAATGTAATCATCCTAACATCTAGTTAAATTTAAACATACACAATAGTAGTTTGCAAAAAGAAAATGACATAATTTTCAGTGTCTTCAAAATTTAAATGAATGTCAAATACTAGTAATCTTTTAAAAATTACATAATCAAAACATGATCAAAATTTAAACATACACATCATTGTAGGACATCTTCAAATTTCAAAATTTTAAATATCATCAAAGTCATAATATCATCAAAGTCATCAACACATGAAATTCCATCATTTGGCTCATCTAGTGAGTCATCATCAATGCTAATATAATAAGGAAGTCATAAAGACCATTTCCAAATAGTTATAATCCATAAAATTGTTCTAGGAAATTCAAAAAACATAGATAATCTATACTTATGGCCTACTAGACTCTAGTATGATAAAAAAGCTCTCAATCATCATGTGCATATGGCATAGTAAAGGCACTAGAATGCTGATCATCAAAGTCATCAATAGATGGAATTCCAACATTTGGATCATCTAGTGAGTCACCATCAGTGCTAATATCATCTTCTTCTGGCTCTAAATCAGCATCAAACCATGGGTCGGAGGAACTAGATGCATCTTTGGCCACACTACTCAAGGCCAACTTCAAATTACTGCGAACATAAACAAGGTCTTCCAACCTTGTAGACAATAATTTGTTTCTTTTCTTGGACTGGATATGGTTAAATCTACTCCAGTTCCTTTCACAAGTAGAGGCACTTGATCCCTGGCTCAAAATACGAACTGCAAAACGTTGCAATTCAGGAGTTTCTAATCCATAAAACTGCCACCATCTCCCTGGAGGAATATTGGGCCTATCTTGTACTGCACTAGACCTTGCAAATATTCCCTCTTCCAACCTGTATGCTCAGAGCTGCTCTCTAATTCTACTGCATTCTTCTGGATCAGGGACCAACCGTTCAACTGCATCATAAAGGCCATTCATGACTTCTGCATCATTTTTTCTTTCTATCCCAAAGAGTCTAGGATCCAAATAACAAGCTGTTGCATGTAAAGGACTATGCAACATCTTCCATCTTTCATCAATCATCTCCCATATTGCAATGTACTCATTTTCCTCATTATTAAATGATTTTGCAATGGCTTCTTTAGCACGATCCATGCCCTCATAAACAAATCCCATGGAAGGGGTATCACTATCAACCATGCGAAGCATATCAACAATTGGTTCACATACTTTTAAAACCTTTTGAGCATTGTCCCAAAAATCATTCCCTAAAATGACCTGTTCCAACTCCTTTCCTTTAGCTTCCTTTGAAAGATGAGACTTTTCCCACTCATTGTTGCAAAAAACACCCCTTATACTCCCTTTTTCTTCAACTAGCCTTTTGATAGTAATATAATATGTGGCAAACCTGGTGTCACAAGGCCTGAGCAACTCTCTAGATGCATTATTCCTGTACAAGCTCAATGTGTGTTGATGGTTAAATATGAAGTGAGAAATTTGTTTCCCCCTTCGAACTGTCTCGTTAATCCATGGAAACTTTGCCAAGTCATGTAACAACAAGTCAAGACAATGGGCAGCACAAGGTGTCCAATATATTTTTCTGTATTTATCCATGACCATTTTTCCTGCTCCAACACAATTTGAAGGACTATCAGTTATAATATGGACCACATTTTCTTCTCCAACCTCAAGAATAGCTTCCTCTAAAATCTTGAAAATAAATTTAGAGGTCTTCTTATTCCAGATGCATCAACTACTTTCAAAAAAAGTACCCCTTTAGGGCAAGAAACCAACACATTAATAAGAGGTCTATGATTCATATCTGACCAGCCATCTGATAAAATTGTGCACCTTGTTTCCTTCCAAGAGACTTTGATCTTCTGCAAATTGTTTGTAACTCTTTCTTTTGACCTCTTCAAAATGGTGGTCCTTAAGGTCTCAGAACTAGGAGGGAGATATCCTTTACCAAAACCTGACATCATCTTACATGCGTTGATGAAGTAAGGGCTTCTTGCCACATTAAATGGAATTGCACATTCAAAAAACATATCACCTACAGCATCATCAACTTCTTGTTTCTGCATGGGCTTCCAAAGAGTATTTAATGTAGCTGTCCCACTTGATTTACTGATCTTTGACTGAGATGAACTCCCAACACCAACTGTGCATGAAGAAAGTGCAGATAATGAATTGTAATTCATTGCAATTTTTGTTTGAACACGTTGTCTTTTGTTTTCATTCACTTTCTTAGTCTTCTGTATATTGTCATAATCTTTTTGAAGTGTCTCCTTGAGCTCTGCAGACACATTCTTGCAACCTTCAACGCCACCTCCTTTGCCATTAGTGACAGAAAGTAAGTGGTCCATGACTCTAGTTAAAGATCCAAAAAATTCATTATTACATAACTTGCATTTCAAATGCCTCCCATGAGGCCCGTCTAATTTCTCCACATATTTCCATCCTTCTGCCGTTGACTTTGGAGGTGCCATGACAAATATGTCTGCATTTTTGTTGGCAATGGCATATTAAAATTTGAATTTAAATAAATGATAAAATAGTGAAATTCAATTTTCAAATACAAATAAAACTTGATATTTTGATGAGCATTCAAATCATGCATAACTTGTTCAAATTTCAGTTTTCCAATTTCTTTAATTATTTCAAATTTAAATAACAGTAATTATCACTTCCTATTGTGCCTATAACATGTGTATTTAATGAATTTGAGGAGAAATAAATTGGTAGCAAGCTTTATTGAATTTTCATTAAAAAGTCAAAGCAGCCCAAACAACTGCAAAATGAAATAAAGTGGCATGTAGGGCTGAATTGCTGCCATGAGTACAAGAATTGGGGGGGAGTTTGCCTAATAAGGCTATGACCATTGATTGTTAAATTACAGCACTGGGTGTTGTAATTTGTAGTTATCCTTCTGATGCAAACTGTTTTCAGTTTCTAATATTAAGGTTTATTCACTTAATCTCTTCTCAAGCTGGCATCTCTGTTTTTGAATGTTGGTTATACATGAGCACCTATTCAAATTCCACTGTGCTGTTGATTTTCACAAGCTCATCACTTCAAATGTTGATAAAACTAAAACAGGTAAAGCAATAAATTTGAAATTACTTGACATAAGCATTATTTGTGCTCAAGTATATGACATAAGCATTATTTGTCAAGTAATATCTTGACATAAGATTACAATTAGAAATTCTGCTGATGCTGTGAATAACAATCTTCTGACATCAAAATCATCTGAATAACATTTTCCGATCATTCAATGATTCTGAATTTTATTGAAAAATTAAAAAAAAACAGATTGTCTTTCCTAGTTTAATATCTCTTTACTAGAGGCCAGGGCATGTACATAAATAATTGGGACAATGCACTGCATAATAGAAAAGCTACAGGTCTAAGGTAATCTTATTTGTGCTCTGCCTCAATCTCAATGCCACAGATATTTTTGAACAGACAAAATCTATGTTTGTGGAGAACTAGGGCCTTGCTGCTTTCCATTCACTAACAAGATGAGAATACTATATTTTTATCTAGACCGTGTCATCTTTTCATGAGGTTTTGCACCTCCAAACTTCCAAAGTTACCACAATGATGCCTAATCGTGCTAAATTTGACACGTTAATTTATCGAGGTTAACACCCAAAATTCTTATACTTGAAAAATAACAATAACATCAACTCATCACATGCATATCAATTATTAACTTATTATTTTTCTCCTATCCTCAATCTCAATAGCAAAGATATTCTAAAATAGTCAGAATCTAAGTTTGCAGAGACCTAGAACATTGTTGGTTTCAACTTTCTACCCAGTGACCGAAAAAATGAAATTCATGTGCAGACCTTGTATCATCTTTCCATGATGTTTTGCACCCATTCATGATGTTCGACAGTGCAAAATTTAACAGGCAATTAATTGATCAATTCATTGTTAACCCACCAAATTCCATTACTTTTAATCCTACAACTATTAGCCATCCCCTTCCTGTGGAAAAGGTGATGTTGGGCAACCTTCAATGAGAATGGTTGGCTTACAGAGGAAAATTCATAAGACAGAGTAAATATATCATCCATAGAAAATTCATACAATGGAAAAAAGGCCAAATAATTGCTTAAGAATATCAGCCTTCAGTGGTTTGAGAATTAGTGCATTGCAAAAAAGGATAAATTAGCCAGGCACCCTATCCATCCCAAAGGCCAAATAATTTTCTTAAAAAAATGGCCTTCTGTTGTTTGAGAACTATTATTACAAGAGTTATAGTAATAAATGTTTGGAGTCTCTTAACCTTTGGAGATACTTATGTTACCAGACATGAGGAGGACCTTTACTTTGAGCAAAATGAGCATCAAAGGGAAGAATGTAGTGATGTACACATCGATCTTATAAACTGAAAATATTATAAAGTTTGCAATATACATTTTTTAAAAGATTCTAAATCTGTATCTCGTGAGAGTCAAATGTATAGATTTATGGTATGAAGTCTGTGCAAGAAATGAGTTGCAGTTAGAGCTATACATTTATCACCATCCAACTGCTTCACAGTGCAACCTCTCCTCTTCAGTGCTACTGCTCTGTTGGCTCCTTTTGAGAAGATGGTTTGGACAATGTTCGGGCTTACGGTGAGACAACGAGGCTTTTTAGTATTTACTAAAGTACTGTGCCAGAGAACTCAAGAAAACCAAATTTCCTAACTTGCATCACTGCATGAGATTATTTTGATTATTTTAATAGAGAATCAAAGACCTTGATTAAAGCTTCTGATTGTATTTCCTTCTTGAGGCAAGATTCATAGAAAAGAAAAGGCTCAGCTCATTGAACTTAAGATAACAGCTAAGAGCGAACTCTACAAGACATGAGGTAGAAATCTAATCACTTTTATAAGAACATTAGCCGTGGAGAGATGTCACATTCTTATAGCTGGAAGCATAAATAACCACCATTGAGCAGTCTATAATATAGAAGCGTCCTACATGACCCAGAATGCGAAAAGGTGAGTAAAAAATCGAGGCTTAAGCAAATCTTAAAATCAGTCACTGGAAAGGTGAAAACACTGGTCGTCTAGCCCAAAATAAAGGGAGAAGTTGCTAAGGTGACAGTGATAACTCTCTCTTTGTTACTTATTGTCTTGGTTAATTAGTGAGGCTTTGCACTTGGGCACAATATTTTGCTGTAACAATGCCAAATAGTGAACTTTGTATGATGAGCTCACCCCGTGTGATATCTTTGAACATGTATTGTAGATCAACATTCGAATTAGTAAGGCGAAGCCCTGTGTTAGCAAGACTTTCATACAAATTTCCTCCAAGCTTTGGGCATCACCATCAGTGTTCTTAAGGTTACCACTAGCAGCTCCTGCAATAGCCAGATCAACAAATCTACCATTGGGCAGAGGGCAAGCCATTTATGGCTCCTAAAGGTCTCATGCCAAAGCTGGCTGGTCAATTAGGATAGCACATGCTTGTTGAATATGGATATGATAATTAGTACATATAACAGAGACAGAGCAATCAAAGCTGGAGAGATGCATACACTAATTGCCTTGAAACCTCAACAGAGCTCTCCTACTATCTCATTGCCTTGTAGCGCAAAGGTCCTATCACGGTCTGGGTACAATAGCTAAAGTAAGCAAAAGGCAATTTTAAGAAGACCCTGAAAAGGAGCCCCAAATTGGTGACACAGCTTAGTACAAAGCAGGGAGTTAGTCTTCGCATAGTTATGAAGTTATAGCGCTGTAAGTTTGCTTCGTGTATTGCAAACCAAGAAAGTTCTAGCTCAACAGATAAGTTATAACCACAACGGAATGAACAACGATAATTTGGAAATGCTTAAAGGCTACATACATTGGTCAGTGGTGCCCCGGTGCCGGTGCGTGCAGCGTCGGTGGTCTGGTGACTCTGGTCTCTGCATGCAGCGTCGTGCCACAGTCCACTGCACAAAGCCCCAACTTCCAAGCGGCAAGCCTCGGCCGAGCTCACACTGTGTGCAGCGTCACGCGTGCCCAAACGTCTGGACTCTGCAAACTCACAAATCACTAAACTCACTGCAAACAAAGCTCACTACAAACAAACGCTCCGTCACTCAGCAATCAACGAGTCAACCCGGCAGTGTGTGCCAAAACGATAGCCCGGCATAGTTTATAAAGAATTATTTGGCGGGAACTTGGAAGCGGTATGCGGCCCACTGTTTTTTGCCTAAAACCGTCTAGAAAACCATCGATTAAGTTCGATTCGGTTCGTTTAGGTACGATTAAATTCGATTAGGTTCGATTAGGTTCGCCTGGTTCGATTCGGTTCGAGTTCGGCTTGAGGTTCGGCTTGAGGTTCGACCTTCAAGTTCGTCGAACCTCAACGAACCTCAATTTTTTTTACGGGTTCGGCGAATTTTGAACCTGAAGGTTCAGGTTCGCCGAACCCTGTGACTTAGGGTGTATTCCCCAAGTGCGCATCGAATTCCTCTTATAATCCTCTGTTGGAGCACCAACGACCAAGATTAAAACTTAATCAAGGGCTAGGATCACCTTGAAGTCGATTTGTGTGAGTTTCTAGACTACTCTCGCTTTGACTTAATTAATTTTGATTAATTAACTAGTTTTTCTAAGTTTAGGCTTAGGAAACAATAAAAAAATAGGTTAATAATCTAATTAAGTCATCTCTAGGAGGAATTTCCAGAAACAATTTATGGGTTTTGGAGATCTCATGCATTCTAGCCTCTCCACCAAATTTGTCCGATGCTACAAAAACTAACAACTTCTTCTTTAGGTGTCGAAAACCCTCAAGACCCTTTAGAGAAATTGTCTGAGGCCCTATCAGATCTTAAGCTTTTTCAAGTAGAACTTAGCAAGGTAAAGAATATCCCAGCAGAAGTGAAAGAACAATTAAATTACAAAGAAAGCTAAATATTGCAAATGAAAGGAATACAAGGTTGACAACTGAAAAACAATAAGCCCAAGACGAAATCAATAAATTAAAAGGAAATGTTTCCCTGTTGGAAGCAAAATGGATAGTTTGGGTTGAAATCATATTTGAGATGCACTTTGTTTGGGAATACATTTGTATAATTGCAGAATAGAAAGCTTTACTTGAAAAATTAGGGCCAATCATTAAAAGAGTTAAGGATGAATTGGAAGGTAAGGTCTCAAAAAGAAAACAGATTCTACATTATTTATATGATAAAACAGCAAATGAACTCAGAGCATTGGATATAGTGGATAGAACATCTATCATTGTAGAAGTGAAAAAGGCCATCACGAAAAATTTCCTTCGAATTCAAGCCTCAAATTGACAAAAGGAAGTTCAAAAGGCAGCCTCTATATTTAACAAGAAGTTCAACCAGAGAGCAAAAGCTGGATTACCCTGCTATTGGGATCAAAATGGAAAATTTCTTTCTAGGGAGGCATATGAAGAGGAGTTAATAAGTATAAAAAATAAAGTTGACAAAGCTCATGGATCGTTTGAATCTTTGAAAGGCCAAATTATTGTTAACCATTTAGAGTGAGAGTTCCAACTTTTATGGTTGGTGAAGACTCTGTTTGTTGCTAAAATGAATTATACCAAACACTCAAATCTGAAGATAACCTGCCAAGAAATGATCGATCACCCACATCCATACAAAGTAATTTGACAAAGATGCAAGAAGATGATTACATCACGAGTATATGCAATTGATCGAACCAGGAGCCAGTTCATGAAACATTATACTAAATTTTGTCTTTTATTTAAATTAATATTTTAGAAGTTGTCTAATTTCTCTTTAGGAGAAAATTTTTGTATGTAAATATTTCTAAAAAAAAGAGAGAGACTCATTAAGTGAAAGTTAATTATGGTAGTTAGGGGTTTGACAGTTACTTGGATAACTGAAAACAAATTTTTGATATATTATTTGAAGAGAAGATAACCACATAAAAAGGGTTCAAAATTTTTGAAAGTTTGGCTACAAGTGTAATGCTTTATCTTCCTTGGAGGTTAATAAAAATTAAGTCAAACTGATTCTAGCTCTTATGATGTATTACAATATGTTGTGTTATTTTTCTTTTGTGTTCTTTTTGCATTATTGTTTTTCTTCAAATGAAGTCAATGTATGATGCAGTAGGTGTGATGTCATTATAATACCAGTGTAGCCCCCATATTGTTATTGTTGTGTCGTTACTTTATTAGCCAATCTTGGTTTAACTAGTGGGGTTTTGAAAAGAAGACACAAAGGGCTACCACATGATGCAATTTCAGACCTTGGGAGGCCAAAATTACAGAGATACAACGGTCTCGAGGTCAACTTTATCAACAAGCTCAAAATCAAGCTCTAAAATGTGTGTATTTTTAAATTTGCATAACTTTTGTTTGAAAAAACAGTTTGAAGTGATTCAAAGGGCATAGTGAAGCATAGATATTATTAATTGGTTCCAAAATGCCTCCCAAACAAAAAAATTGTACACCCATTGAACCCTCGGAAATCTCTACTATGACACATGAAGAAGAAGAAATACAACAGGATATATTAAAATTAAGGGAACAAGTGCAACAAGTTTCACTTTTACAAAAAGAAACCAAAAATGAATTGGGAGTGATGAATGTTAAGATGGATGGTTTAGAAGCAAAAAATAAAAGGGGACATGGACAATTTAAACGTAGACATAAAAGTAGAAATACAAGGGGACTTGGATGGTTTAAAAGCAGACATAGAAGGTTTGAAGGAAGGTTTGGAAAAGTTGCTAGAAGAAAGGATTCCTAATGGTGACAAGGTATTTCATGAAACTCGTCATGAAAACAAAAGGAATGTGATCATGATTTTAGAGACTCCAACCTTGGGATGAAGATCAAACATATTTGAAAGATCGATATGAGAAGGTTTCATGGCAAGGATCTAGTTGTTAAAGAAAGTATAACTAGGTTCGGTCTTCATAAATATGAAATGTACTTTTGATTCTTGTATTTTGTAAAAGAAATCAAAATGAATATTATTATTATTGAGCTTGGGTTTCTTGCCCAAGAAATTTGTTTTATAGGTCAAGCACTAATTGAAAGTGCTTCTGGGATTTGTTGAAGAATCTAGGGAAATTAGGTGTAGAGTGATTCTACGTGACAAGATAACAATTTGTGAAGTCTTTTTACTTTTTCTTGTTAGCTTAATCTTCTTCTTTTCTTATTAATGCATGTGTGTGTGCTTCATCAAACTGCTATCAAAACACAAAACAAGAACACAAGATGTTGGTTCTCTGCCAGGGCCAAAACCTCTCTTCTCTTGAGAGGAAAACCCTTCGGTAAGTTTTCTCTTATTGAAGCTTCTTTCTTGATCAATACCAAACCCTAGACCCTTGACTAGAAGATCATCCAAGAAAAAGTAAAGTCCTTCCTTTTCTTTGCACTATGGTTTCCCGATACTTTGTTCACCTCCTTCCGGCACTTCATCCTTCTTCTAGCACTCCGTTCTTCCTTAGTGTGATAGCACTGCAGCCCTAATTCTTGCACGTGTGAGAGGTACCCTAGGGAGTTAGGGCCCTTTTCCTTCGCTAGAGAGATAAGCTTCTTCACTTGACTTGGGAGGCCTTGTAGACCTAGTTTCAAACCCAATCAACACTAGTTTATGGACTGTTTGTCCCTGTTGTCATACCCACAAACTTGGCCATCCTTTCTTCGCACGTGTGGCTGTTTCTATCCCTAGAAACAATCCTCTTCACTTTGTCTTTTCTCCCTTTAGGCCTATGTCTCTAGCCCAGATGATGAGATATGTTTTGCTGTGAGTCTCTGTTGTTATGACCATAGGAAGCCTTCTTCTTCCTCGCATGTGTGACTGTATTTTCTCTAGAAACCAGCCTCCAACCTTCACTTATGCTTCCCTTTAGTTCACCGCAATAGAGGCTCCTTGACTTCGTCCTTTTTCATTCTTTTCTTGTCTCCTTAAATTCGCTAATTTCAGAGCTATATGAGTGCATTATATTGGAGTGGGCAACCTCTATATATAGAGGACTGTCCCTCCTTTTAGGACGACTAGAAGGCCGAATTGATGATTGTTTGTAGGCTGACTTGCTATCTTACTTCGGATGGCTTCTTTGGTGGTGTCACATGCTTGGAGGAGACTCTTTGATGGTGCCTTTGCTTAGGAGGAGACTTGACTTTTCTTGAAGGTGACTTCTTTGACTCTTATACAATGTAACGTAACCTTAAGGTCTTTAACATAATTGTTTTGACCTTTCGACTTACCTATAGCACTTTAACATGTGCTAGACCTACTTCAATCAGCAACAACTCATTGACATATATCATAAAAATAATATTTCTTTTCTTGGATAAATACAAATATCAAAAGTACATTTATGAAGACCGAACCTAGTCACATTTCCTTCAACACTCCCTCTTAACTAGGGAGGTATTCATACAACACTACAAAGTGCTTGACTATTATTAACCTTGAAGAATTCACAAAAGAGAAACCGGATTTGCAATCCATCTATTATAGCATCATAATAACCAACATTGTTTCCACAGCAATGCCTTGATTGACAACGCTATCTCTCAATAGATTATAGCACAATGTTGGCGAGACCAATGACTTATAGACACCTTAGTCATTGTCTCTCAATGTACATACCCACTCGGGTGTTCACTGAGTATGACCTTCTAGGACTATTCTTGTCTTGGGTTCCCAACCATCAAAGAATATCGGTCCTCTTGCCTACTCTTGTCTTGGATGCCCTACACATCCTCAAAGAGTATCAGATGCCAAATGATTACCCAATCGTCCCATTCTTTTTTCCCAAGTGAAGACAAGAATGTTGTGTCTATCTTGTGTCTACATTTCCATTCATGGCCTTCATCTAGACTTACAGCTGTTAGTCCTAGTCTAGTGCATGATACATGAAATGGAAAAACACAATTGTCACTCCTTTGTAATAGGGGGTGATCCAAAACTACCTCTTGATCAGGAACTTTTCGGAGCTCCCTCTTAACTAGGGACTCTTTCATTCATCAACAACTTCTTTTTTGTGGGTCCTTCAGCTGCTTGATCTCCTTCCTTTCTTTGATGTCATGAAGTCTTTGTTCGAACTTCTTCTAGGTAGGGCACCATCCATCGATCACTTTCCTTCCTGGTTTGTCATGTCGTTGCTTCCTTCGTGGAAAGTGGATTTCTTGTCATACATCAAGTTTTCTTGTCATCTAGCTACTCCATTGTCATCTATCCATGCTTCGGAATACTCTTCTCATGGATGCTTCATCGTACTTGCTTGTTTACGTGCTTCGACCTAGTAGCCCATCATGACTTCATCCTGATATTGCTTCAACATTGCTTTTTCTTTCGCTGGATGGCTTCGTCATCACAACATCTTTTGTAGAGTAGAATCAATTATCTGTACCTTTCATATCTCCAAGGCCTTGATATGTGTCAAGGGTCCTTCCTTCCTTTGTCAGAGTTGTCCTACCTTCTTTCGGGAGATATCTTTAAAGTATCTTGTCAGATAGTGATTTTCGGTGATTATGTTGTTCTTCACATGCTTAATCTCTTTCTTCATTTGCTTCTCTTTAAATAAATTGGTCAACCACCTTATGCTCCTAGTGAGAGCACTTCTTTATTGCTTGCTTCCTGGACTAGTCAACATTTCTTCTTGCTTCTTACTCAACAATCTTATACTCCTTATGTGATCATATACTTTTGTTGACTTTTATTGCATTGTAGTACATGCCTTTGAGCATGCCATTGGTGAAAGAGATTTTTTCCTACTTTATCATGTTATAGAACTATTCCTATGGCTCAACAATATACAAATGATAACATGAATAAACTTTGATGCATACATACCTCATCTTGATTCTCCTTTGGTCATCTTAGCTTCATTTGTTTGTCCTCGGTGTGGCCCTTCTTGCTTCATCTTAGCTTGCTTGCATATCATATTTTTCTTGAATCCTATGAATGGGATTCCCAATGAGACATCTGCTTTGGTTCATGAACCTTCTTTCAAAGATTCCATCATAGGATCTTAAAGACCCTTGCCTTGCAAATGTTTCTTTTCTTTTGATGATGGAGGTCTCTATGATTCTTAATCATGATCAATTTTCTTTCATCGTGGATGAGGTCCTATACTAGGTTGCTCCTTCTACATGAATATCTTGAGTTATATCTACCATGCTCCTATATTCTAGAAGATATTTCTAACCATGCATTTTGTTCTCATTATAAATGCTACTTTTTCATGAGTATCTAGAACTCTATGTACTTCATGCTTCTAGATTCTAGAAGATGTTTCTAGCCATGCAATTTTTATTTTATTCCTGCATGCTCCTATCCTACTCAAAACCTTGAACGAAGATTTGAAGTAAAGAGTTTGACCTAGTCATAGTAAAGATCCGAAGGATCTTCCTTCTTTTCTTCTTCTTTCACCTCTTGAGTCATGTGAGCTTCTTCCCTCTTTCTTTTGTTGTTGTTGTCCTTCTTAAGCTTAGGACAATTCCTTTTGTAGTGTCCATATTCTTGGCATTCATAGCATTGGATTTTGGACATGTCTTTGTTGTTTGTTCTTCATGAACCAAATTTGCCAAATTTTCCCTTTCTCTTGGCCATGGTAGCAAATGCTTGCTCCTTTGATCCCACATCTTCCTTTGCTTTAAGTTTGGTTTCCTTTGTCTTGCATAGAGACCACATTTCACTGAGTGTGGTTGCTTCCTTCTTGGCATATATGCTTGATGTGAAGTTGCCCCAATCCTCAGGTAGAGCATTGAGTACTACAGTAGTCATTTCTCTGTCAGACATGACTTCCCCAAGCTCTTGAAGTTGATCCCTCATCTCAGAGACCTTCACGAAGTAGGGAGCTATTCCTCCCTTTGATATCTTCATTTGGTACAATTCATTTCTTAGAGATATCACTCCTTCGGCTGTGGATACCGAGAATAGGTCTACTAGATTATCATAAATTTCTTTTTATGTTTCAAATTTGGAGACATAAGGAATGAGAGAGTCCTTGATAGATTCTATTAGAATCCTTTGAGCTCTTGTCTCATCCTTATTGTACTTGGCTAAGGCTTGGGTTTGTTTCTTAGTAGGGATAATGATATTCCCTTTGACATGTTCTAGAAGTTCATTCTCCTTGAGAACTAAATCAATCCTCTTCTTCCATGCAAGAAAGTTATTGGCACCTACCAATTTGTTGCTTTCCTTGTAAAAAGACATTGATTTATATTTAGAAGGGGACATATACTTACTTGATAGATTTTGAAATGTAGTTGACTTCTTTTCTCTTTGAAGTCTTGATGGCTTGCTTTCCTTGAATCTTGATGTTCCTCAAGATGTCTTCTCCAAGTGGGCTTGCTTGATGATTTTTGGCTTGATATAGGTCCCTCTTTGATCTGCTCTTCTTTGTAGGTACCTTTATAGAAAGCTCTTCTTCTAGCTTTTTAGTCTCCCTTGATGAATGATAGATGATAGACCTTCTTGTCCTTGATGTGATGGAGACTTCTTGGCTTGATGCTTCAACTTTTGTAGATGTCCTTCCTTGATGAGTGTTCTTGAGATGCCCTTTCCTTGATGTGTCGCCTTAGCTCTGATACCATGTTGAAGAATCTAGGGAATTAGGTGTAGAGTGATTCTTTGCGACAAGATAATAATTTGTGAAGTCTTTTTACTTTTTCTTGTTAGCTTAAACTTCTTCTTTGCTTATTAATGCATGTGTGCACGCTTCATCAAATTGCTATCAAAACATAAAACAAGAACACAAGATTTTGGCTCTCTGCCAGAGCCAAAACCTCTCTTCTCTTGAGAGGAAAACCCTTCAATAAGTTTTCTCTTATTGAAGCTTCTTTCTTGATCAATACCAAACCCAAGATCCTTGACTAGAAGATCCTCCAAGCAAAAGTCAAGTCCTTCCTTTTCTTTGCACTATGGTTTCCCAGTACTTTGTTCACCTCTTTCCGACACTTAGTTCTTCCTTAATGTGACAACACTGCAGCCCTAGTTCTTGCATGAGTGAGAGGTACCCTACAGAATTAGGGTCCTTTTCCCTCGCTAGAGAGCTAGGCTTCTTTGCTTGACTTGGGAGTCCTTGTAGGCTTAGTTTCAAACCCAATCAACACTAGTTTATGAACTATTTGTCCCTGTTGTCATACCCACAAACTTGACCATCCTTTCTTCGCACATGTGATTGTTTCTAGCCCTAGAAATAGTCCTCTTCACTTCAATGTTTCTCCCTTGCTACTTTGCTTGAGTGGGATACCCTTTAGGCATATGTCTCTAGTCCAAATGATGACACATGTTTGGCTGTGAGTCTCTGCTATTATGACCGTAGGCAGCCTTCTTCTTCCTCGCACGTGTGACTGTATTTTCTCTAGAAACTAGCCTCCAACCTTCGTTTATGCTTCCCTTTACTTCATTGCACTAGAGGCTCCTTAACTTCATCCTTTTTCATTCTTTTCTTGTGTCTTTAACTTTGTTGATTTCAGAGCTATATGAGCGCATTATAGTGGAGTGGACATCCTCTATATATTGAGGACTGTCCCTCCTTTTAGGCCAACTAGAAGGCCGACTTGAGGACTGTTTGTAGGCCGACTTACTATCTTACTTCGGATGGCTTCTTTGGTGGTGTCACATGCTTGGAGGAGACTCTTTGATGGTGCCTTTGCTTAGGAGGAGACTTGATTTTGCTTGGAGGTGACTTCTTTGACTCTTATACAATGTAACATACCCTTAAGATCTTTAACATAATTCTTTTGACCTTTTGACTTACCTATAGCACTTCAACATGTGCTAGACCTACTTCAATGAGCAAGAAACTCATTGACATATGTCATAAGAATAATATTTCTTTTCTTGGATAAATACAAATATCAAAAGTACATTTATGAAGACCGAACCTAGTCGCATTTCCTTCAACAAGATTGTCCTAGGTGAAGAAGTCAAATAGGGACATTGTCATGATATGAAGACCCATTGGGCATCTTGTAAATTTTAAAAAGAATTAATTTTTTATTTTACTGAGCCCTCCAAGACCAATTCGTCCTGCCGGCTTGTCAAGTCGGCCTAGAAGCTAGAACTCATACCATGGGAAGCCTATATATAGGAGACTGTTTGACCTCATTTGGACACAATCAATCCTCTCTCTCTCAAACGAAGGAAGAAGTAGAAAAGGATAGCGAAGAAGGTAGGAGAAGAAGAAGAAGTGTTTTGGGTCTCTCTCCCTTTCCTTCGCTCCACACGTGTAAAGGAGGCTTAAATTATGCACCTTTTCGCTAGGGTTTCTGCAGTCAAGCTAGGGTTTCCTTGTAAGGGTTTAATTTGTTGAAAAAGGGCTGAAAGAAGGGCCAACAAAGTCCTGTTCTAGATCCCGAAGTCAAATTATGTTAAGCAAGGTAGCTGGAGGCAAACAAGTAGCAATTATTGTCCACATGTGCGAAGTAGTAGCTGCTGCCGAGTGGATGAAGTTGCAAATCTGCAGTTAGGGCTGAAAATGTGGTTAGAGGTTGAAGAAGTGTTGCCCAAAGATATTTTCCTGGGTTTGGAAAGCAGTAAAGCAAGCACATTATTGAGAAGTTGATCTTGGTCTTGGAAGGTCGTAAGTGTTGGTCAAAGGTCTTGGTATTCGTCAATAAAGAATCTACAAGAAGTGATTGAAGGTTTTTCCTCTCAAGAGGAGAGGTTTTGCCCTAGCTTGGAGCCTACATCCTGTGTACTTGTATCTTGTTGATCTTCTTGTTTTGGTAGCTGTTTGATGATTGAAGAACATACGATAATAATAATAAGAAGAAGTTAATCTTAATAAGTAAAAAGACATCACATGCAGTTATCATAGGTAGAAGAATAATTAATGTTATCTTGCCCTAGATTCTTCAACATGGTATCAGAGCTATGGTTCATATAGGACATGAAGAAGGTCAACTCTATTATGAAAAGACTTGAAAAGAAGTGTTCATCATTAGCAAGTCCAATCAAGCAAAGTTTCAAGGCAATATGGAATAGTCTCCTCTCTTCCAAAGATCTCAAATCTTTAAAGAATGAAGGATTATTCTCAACACTCACAAGAACATTTCAAGATGAAAGTATATGGGTGATAGATAGTGGAGCTTCAAGACACATGATTGGATATCACAAGCAACTCAAAATCCTATCCAAAGGGAAGTCTTCATACTCTATGGAGCTTGGTGATAAGAAGAGCTATCTGGTAAAAGGCATTGGATCTACATCAATTGGGCTGGAAGGAGGAGGTAACATTCATCTCAACAACATTCTATATGTTCCAGGTTTGTGCAAAAATATTATTTCTATTCCATCATTAGAAGAAAAAGGAGATAGAGGTACTTTTATAGATTGTAAAGTAGTCGTTCGGGCTAAAGATTCAAGCATTGAAAAAGCTAGAACCATTGGAGTTCAAGAAGGAAGACTTTATAGGCTCTCACCTCCTCGAAGTCAAGCACTTGTCGACATTGAGATAAGTCCATGTGAACTTTGGCATACAAGATTGGGCCATATTCATTACAAGATCTTGCCAACTCTAAACTCCATTGTAAATGGAATACCAAATCTCAAAGAAGACCATGAAGGAGTCTACAAAGGCTATGCCCTGGAAAAGAATGCAAAGAAACCATTTGCACATGGTACATCTAGGGCTCAAGAGATTCTAGATCTCATCCACACTAATGTATGTGGTCTCATGTCTAAATCACTTGGAGGTCATCTATATTATGTTACTTTCATCTTCAAGGAAAACTTGGGTTTATCTAGTTAAATCCTAGGACGAAGTCAAGAATTCAAGGGAGATGTAGAAAATCTTACAGAAAGAAAGATAAAGCTTCTAAGGTCAGATAATGGAGGCGAGTATACTTCTAAAGAACTCATTGCTTTCTATAAGGACGCAGGGATTAAGAGGGAGCTTACAATTTCATACAATCTTGAGCCGAATGGAGTAGTTGAACGAAAGAATAGAGCTATAGAAGAGAGTGTCAAGGCTGTGCTCCATGATCAAGATCTACAGGTAGTTTTTGTGGGGAGAAGCAACGAAGACTGCAGTATGCATTCAAAATAGAAGTCCTCATAGGTTACTTGGCAATATAACTCTAGAAGAAGTCTTCACCGAGAAGAAACTAAGTACTGATCATCTCCAGATATTTGGGTGTCTAGTATGTATTCACATTCCCAAGGACAAAAGAAATAAGCTAGATCCCGCAAACAAGAAAGGAATATTTGTTGGATATAGCAACTCTTCCAAGGCATACAGGATCTACATAAAGGAAGGACATCAAATAGAAGTAAGTAGAGATGTAATTTTTTATGAGAGCATTGCCTTCAAGAAATCCAAAGATCTCCCATCTGATTCTGATGAGGGGGATCTTCAAATGTTTGAGGAAGAAGTTACTAAGGAAGAATAAGTATATCATCATGAAGAAGAAGGTCCCAGTGAACCAATCTCTCTCGCTGAAAGAAGAAAGAGACCTAATTACTTAACTTCTACACTTAAAGAAGCAGAAGGTCACATCGTAAGAGGAAGATTCAAGGAGAGCAAGAAATCGAAAAGATACTCAGGATATGAAACATACATGTTGAAGCTCATTGAAGATGAACCTTCCACTTTCGAAGAAGCAACCAAACACCAAGAATGGAAGAATGCAATGAATGAGGAATACCAATCGATTATGAAGAATGGAGTCTGGGAAATTGTCCCAAGACCAAAAAGAAAATCAGTGGTAACCTTTAAGTGGTTCTATAAGATCAAGCATGTCGCAGATGGAAGCATAGATAAATTCAAGGCTAGATTCGTGGCTTGAGGCTTCTCTCAGGAAGAAGGCATTGACTATGAAGAGACATTTGCTCCCACGGCAAGGTATACCACGATCTGATCTCTGATATCTCTAGCAGCATCAATGGGATGGTAAATACATCAAATGGATGTCAAAACAACATTCTTGAATGGTACCATAGATGAAGAAGTCTACATAGAACAACCATTGGGATTCGAAGTAAATAATAGAGGAACTCATGTTTGCAGATTGAAGAAGGCACTATATGGCCTCAAGCAATCTCCTAGGGCATGGTACGCTAGAATGGATGCATACTTGCAAAGGTTGGGTTTCAGGAAAAGCACGACAGATCCCAATCTCTACATCAAAGTAGAGAAAGATGAACATGTCATCATTCTTCTATATGTAGATGATCTTCTAATAACTGGTGTTGAAAAAAGAATTCAAGAATTTAAGAAATTTTTGGCAGCTGACTTTGATATGAAGGATCTGGGACTTATGCATTATTAGCTGGGACTGGAAGTCTGGTAGGAACCGAATGAAATCTACCTGGGACAAGGAAAGTATGTGATCGAGCTATTGAAAAGGTTTGATATGATGGAATGCAAAACCCATAACAACTCTGAAGATCTCAAACTTGAAAATGTTAAGGAATTCTAAATCCAGTCCATTGGATCCTACTAAGTAGACAAACGATTGTCTCCCTGATGTGTCTGGTGAATAGTCGGCCAAACATATGTTTTGCAATGAATGTTCTTAGTCAGTTTCAAATAGAGCCTAGATGTGATCATTGGATAGCTGCCAAGCATATACTGAGATAACTGCAGGGAACTGTCCATTACTACCTGAAATACGAAAAAGGAAAATATGTTCATCTAGAAGGATTTACTGACTCTGATTGGGGACGCAGCGAGAAGGATGGAAGAAACACTACAGGAGGATGTTTTAGCTTGGGATCCTCCATGGTCTCTTGGATGAGAAGAAAGCAAGAGACAGTGGCTTTGAGTAGTGTTGAGGTTGAGTACATTGCAGCCTGTGAAGTAAACAGGGAGGCGGTCTAGTTAAGAAAGATGTTATTTGATCTGTTTGTAGGACCGTTGGACCCTACCTTAATACATTGTGATAATACCAATTGTATAAGACTATCTGAGGACCCGATATTTCATGGAAAAACAAAGCACATAAACAACAAGTACCACTACATTCGAAAGTTGGTACAAGATGGTGTGCTGAAGCTGGAGTATATCTCCACTGATGATCAAACTTCTGATATTTTGACAAAATCTCTTCCCAATAAGAAGCTTGTGTGTTTTAGAAACAAGCTTGGATTGGTTGACATATCCTCCCTAGTTGAGAGGGAGAGATATACATATCATTCTTATCTTCATTTTGGAAGAAAGAATGGAGGATTGAGTAATCATCTGGCATCCTATACTCTTTGAGGATGTGGTAGGGAATCCAAGATAAGAGTAGGCAAGAAGACTAATATTCTTTGAGGGCTGGGGACCCAAGATAAGAATAGCCCTAGAAGTTCATACTTGGTGAACACCCAAGTGGGTATGTACCTTGAGAGACAATGATGAAGGTGTTTATAATCATTGGTCTTGCCAACATTGTGCTCTAATCTATTGAGAGATAGAGTTGTTAGTCAAGGCCTTGCTATGTGACAATGTTGGTTATAATGATGCTATAGATATGGATTACTAGTTCGACTCTTCTTATGAGATCTCTTCAGTATTGAGAATAGCCATGTACCATTTATGAATACCTCCCTAGTTAACAGGGAGTGTTGAAGAAAGTATAACTAGGTTCGGTCTTCATAAATATCAAATGTACTTTTGATTCTTGTATTCTGCAAAAGAAAGAAAAATTATTATTATTATTATTATTATTATTATTATTGAGGTTGGGTTTCTTGCTCAAGAAATTTGTTTTATAGGTCAAGCACTAATTGAAAGTGCTTCTAGGATTGTCCTAGGTCAAGAAGTCAAATAGGGACATTGTCACAATATGAAGACCCCATCAAGCATCTTGTAAATTGTAAAAAGAATATTTTTATATTTTACTGAGCCCTCCAAGACCAAGTTGGCCTACCAGCCTGTCAAATCGGCCTACCATCCTGTCAAGTCGGCCTAGAAGATGGAACTCGTACCTTGGGAAGCCTATATGTAGGAAGAGACAATTCGACCTCATTTGGACACAATCAATCCTCTCTCTCTCAAGCGAAGGAAGAAGCAGAAAAGGATAGCGAAGAAGGCAGAAGAAGAAGAAGAAGTGTTTTGGGTCTCTCTCCCTTTCTCTCTCTCCACACGTGTGAAGGAGGAGGATGAAATTTTGCATCTTTTCACTAGGGTGTCTGCAGTCAAGCTAGGGTTTCCTTGTGAGGGTTTGATTTGATGAAAAAGGGCTAAAAGAAGGGCCAACAAAGTCCCCTTCTATATCCAGAAGTCAAATTAGGTCAAGCGAGGTAGTTGGAGGCAAAGAAGAAGCAGTTCTTGTCTATGTGTGCGAAGTAGCAGCTGCTGCTGGGTGACCGAAGTTGCAGATCTGCAATTAGGGTCAAAAATCTGTGGTTGGAGGTTGAAGAAGTGTTGTCGAAAGAGATTTTGCTGGGTTTAGAAAGCAGTAAAGCAAGCACATTATTGAGAAGATGATCTTGGTCTTGGAAGGGCTTTAGTGTTGGTCAAATGTCTTGGTATTCGTCAATAAAGAATCTATAAGAAGAGATTGAAGGGTTTTCCTGTCAAGAGGAGAGGTTTTTCCCTGGCTTGGAGCCTACATCTTGTGTACTTGTATCTTATTGATCTTCTTCTTTTGGTAGTTGTTTGATGATTGAAGAACAGATGATAATAATAAGAAGAAGAAGTTAATCCTAATAAGTAAAAAGACATCACAAGCTATTATGATAGTTAGAAGAATCATTAATGTTATCTTGCCCTAGATTCTTCAACACTAGTAAATGGATACTACAGATGGAGCAAGTCTTTGATCTACACAATGTGCAATACACATAAAAGGTACGCGTTGCATCTTTATATTTAGAACCTAATTAGTTTGTGTGGTATCACTGGCTTTGTTCTCGTAAATTACTTGTCACTTGGTCAATTTTTATGGAAGAATTGATAACACATTATGAGGATAAAAAGAGCAATACCTTCTCTATCCAATTGATAAATATCAAACAAAAGCGTTCAGTTGGGGAGCAGATTGAGGAATTCCAAAGATTGAATATCAATGTAACTGATGTTCCAGAGGAGCATCTGATTGACGTTTTCATAGGGACCTTAAAGGAGAACATCCAACCATGGGGGTTCACTCAATGAACCTCTGACATATCACGTGTGTTCGTGGCATACTAAACAATACCCTTAATTTGGTTACATATTGGAAAATACCTCTAAAATCACATTATTTAACCCCCTACTAATATGAACCCAATACACCTTCCCAATTAAAAAAAACCTTACTTTCACTTTATATTGTAGGTATCCATTTTTTCATTAACATTTTTTATACCCCTTTATATTTTTTCATTACTTTGAGCTCCATTTTTTATATATGCCAATATAAAACCCCTTTACCCCCTTATTATATGCTTAATATATTATGTCATTTTTTCCTCAATATATATCCCCTAATATGAATGCACGTAGTATGGTATTGCTTCCCAAGTGAATCCTCTATGCATCCAACATGAGGTTCGCCTTTGGGAACCTAAGTCATTGAAGAATGCATTCAGGGTGGCAACAAAAGTTGAAGGAAAAATTATGGCAACAAGGAGGTCTACCACTCATAGCTATAAAGATGGAAGTGTTGTCACTCCTAGCTTCCCACAACCTACAAGGTTGGCACCACAACAACTAAAGGAAAAAAAATCATAAGGGATTTTTTACAGTTGTGACAAGAAATACACAAAAGGTCATAAGTGTGATGAGAAGAAATTATTTTACATAGATTGTGAATAGGAGGAAGAGAAAGAACAAGAAATATCAAAAGAAGAATATATACACTAGGAACCAACCCCAGTGGTTGAAAAAGAAGAAATGAATCCGACCATATCATGTAATGCAATGACAAGAATTACAACTACTCAAACTCTCAAGATAAAAAGATATATCAAGAAGAAAAAGGTAATGGTGTTGATTGATTTAGGTAGTACACATAATTTTATTCATTGCGAGATAGCCAAGGATTTGAATTTCTTTCTATATCCAACACCCAATTGTCAAGTGATGGTTGCAAATGGAGGAACTATAAATTGCTCAGGGAAGTGCCATAATATCAATCTAACCTGTTGAGAAATCTAGGGCATTAGCATTAGATGACTTCTCTTCTTTGGTGACTGCTTGTGAATGCTTTTACTTGATTAGATTAGGATTTTTCTTTTACGTTAGATTTTTGGTGTTCTTCTTCATCAAAAAATAACCAATGCAAGAACATAATTAGACAAGAGACACAGCATGTAGGCTATGAGCCAGGGCCAAAACCTCTCACTCTTTGAGAGGAAAACCTGCACAAATTCTTTTTCTAGAGATTCCAATTGATGAATACCAAGACCAAGACCCTTAACCTATTAGACACTCCATGATCAAGACATGAGTCCTCTTCTGCTTTTTTCTTCTAGATTCTTCTTCCACTGTTGAGGCTGCACTAGAGACTTTCACCAAGATAGCAATCTGAAATCCATCACTATAATATCACTGTACTGTAAGCATGTTTGAACAACATCATTGAGACTGTGGCTTAGCATTGGATCCTTCTTCTTGTGACAACACGAAGGTTTCTAAATAGAACTTGACCCGAAACATAGTCTTCTTACGAACAGTGAACTCCCAACACCGAGACAATGTTACTGCATTTCCCTTGTCTTCTGCACGTAGGCCACTGTCCTTGTATAGTGAGAGGCCACCGAAATTCCAATGGTAGTTTCTCATTCTTATTCGCTGTTACTGTGATCTCTAGATGAGAGGGATCCAAATTCCCTTATAGAAATATAGTACACATCCTTGTAACCTTCAACGAAACAGAGATAACCAAGATTCCTTTTCCCTCTTTCGAAATTCAGAGATATGCGAAGTATGCTCTTTGTGATTTGCCATCCGAACTTTTCACTTTGATTAACCACCGAAAACTACATAGGTATCCGAACTTATGACTTGTACTTATGCGAAGACCATACTCACCTATTTATAGTAGTTCGTACATGTACTCAAGCCGACATGACCATTTGAATCGGTGAGACACTTTGGGTGAGCCAACATAAGTTATTACTTTACATTGCAAGCCCACATCAAGTCAAGAGGACTGTGCTTGTCTTTTGGAGGGCATTCTAGACACTATATTGACTCATATACATTTTACATATGCTCAAGAAGAGCTCTTCATACATGACCTTAATTCATTGACCTTAATGACAAATCCTAAGGTTCTCAATGGGAGCCACCTAAAATAAAATCACTTGCTCATGAAACCCATGAAGCAAGGCTTACAAAAATAATTTTATTACATCATATACAAAAATCACAATTACATGTCATTATGAAGGCCGAAGCTAGTTACACTTTTGAACACGGCCTCTTAACTAGGGAGGTATTCATAACAGTACTTGGTCATTCTCAATCTGAAGAATTTCTCATAAAAAGAATTTGGATTTGTAACTCATTTGTATAGCATCATATCAACCAACATTGTCATATAACAAGGCCTTGACTAAAAACTCTATCTCTCCATGTGATCAGAGCAAAATGCTGGCAAGACCAATTATCTATAGACATACTCATCATTGTCTCTCTAGGAGCATACCCCACCCGGGTTCATTCAGGATATGCTCCATAAGGACTATTATTTTCTTGGACTCCCTAGTCCCAAAAGAATATCGGTCCTTTGCGACTACTCTTTCATGGGATGCCCTATCTCATCCCCTAAGAGCATCAGATGCCAAATGATCACACAATCCTCCATTCTATCTTCCCAAGTGAAGACCAGAACAACTTGTCTATCAATCCTTATACTAGGAGGTTTTATTCCATTAAAGGAATGTACTCATTCCTATCACAAAGGAATGTACCTAAGCTTCCTTCTTAGGAATTTCCAAGTTTCTTCCAAGTAAGAAACTTCTTCTCAGGCTCCCTCTTAACTAGGGACATATCGCAACTCTTCATTTGGAGATCCTGTAGCTACCAGTTGCTTGAAGTGCTCCTTCCTTCGATTTCATGAATTTTGCCTTTGTCAGGGAGTCTTCATCTTTGGGAACTTCTATATATAGGGCAGAGTTCATTCATCACTTCTGTTCATGATTCAATAATTTCCTCAACTCATCAGAAAGTGATCTATTAGATTTTCCATCTGGATTTGCTTCATGTCATTTTGCTTTCATGCCATATTTTCATAAGGACATCACATCCTTTTATGTGGTTTGTTTGGAAGTCATTCACATATCTTCCCTTTGACAGTCCTACATAAGCCCAACCAGATGTTAGTTCAAAAATAATCAATGAACACTTCAAATCAAAGTTACCTTTTCGATGATCTTTCAACATGACATCTTCCTGTAAGTATCTGCATCCTGCATACAGATTGACACATCTCCCATAGATATTCAGTGTCAAGGGTCTCTATCTTTTTCCAACTTCCATCAGAGTCTTCACATCCTTTTGGGAGATCTTCTAGTCAAATCTTCTTGGACTTCGGATGTTGAATTCCTTTTACCATCGTTGCATATTATCACAATCTCTTCCTATCTCTTCATGCACTTCATTCCCAGGGGCTTCCAATCAGAGTTTCTCAATTGTAGTCAACCACCTCATACTTCATATGAGGACATACTATGTTGATTTCATCTAGTGCGACTCATGCCTTCCGACATTCTTTCATAGGAGGAGATTCCTTTCCTTTGATCATGCTTCTCAAAATAGAAGTAGTGATCCTTGTTACTTGCAATCATACAACATGACTTTATAATATTAAATACAAGCATACATACCTTCTTTATCTTTAGGTCATCTAGGATTCTTTCAGCATCTTCCTTGATTGAAAAGATCTTCAACCCCTTGATCTACTTGATCTCTCATGTCATCATACCATCACTCCATGAATTCCACAAGTTGGAGTTCCTGATGAAACACTAGCTTCCTTTCTAGATCGGAGAATCCTCCAATGAGGATTCCATTTCGCATATCCTTATTTAGCAGATGTTTCCCTTTTAAACTGATGAGACTTGTCCTGGATGACTTCTTCCTTCAATCTTTCAATGAGGTCACCAAGAGTTATATCCTTCAAAGTTGATTATCAAACATCTTCATGTTTCCTATGATGATGTCACAAGCTCTTGTTTCTAATGCTTCCATGATGCCACGATGCATCTTATTATTTATTATAGCCATATCCCATAACATAATATTTGGAAGCTATGTCAAGCCCCTTTGTGAGGGAAACTATCTCAGGCATAGCAGAGATTTCTTACTTCTTCTCTTCTTGGACTTCTTCTTTTCAGCTTCCTCCACTTCTTCGGTGATATGGGTTTCTTTTCTTCTTTTGATATTGTCCCTTTTGGACAATCTTTCCTGTAAAGTCCATAGCCTTTACTTCCATAGCATTGAATCTTAGTTGTGTTTTTCTTTCTTTCCTAAGGACCATAATTTTTCCAAACTTCCTTTCCTTCTAGCAAATGTTTGAGTTCTTAACCTTCAACACTTTTTCCTTCAACTTGTCTTCTTCTCTATTGCATAGAAATCACAAGTTGTAGAATGAGGTAACTTTCTTACCCTTGTGGATATCTATTACCTTGATTATAAGTTAGTGCATTATAGATTATGGATGATTATCTTCTTTCCTAGATCTTGTAGATAAGATCATATGAAGATATCCTTCATCCTTTACTATTTGTGTAGATCAGATCTAAGTCATGTGACCTTCTTTACCGCATATTCATAGAGTATTCTTACGAATTTATCATATACATCTCTTTGATGTCTCCAATATTTCTATATGAGGGGATCTTTCATAAGAATCCCTTTCCATGAATTTAGAGGAGACCTTTTAATATGTTCAATGACTTCACCTTCTTAGAGGACTATGTCTATCCTCCTTTTTCATACAAGGAATCTCGATGACCCTATCCAACTTATAGATCTCCTTGCAAACACGAAGTCATTTTACCAAATTGATTAAAGAATGAAAGATACTCACTTGACAAGTGAAGATGAAATCTTCACCTTGATCACTTTGATGATGGTTGAAGAAGATGTATTAGTGCTCCCTCTTGGATGATCTTCTTTCAAATGCAAAAGCCTTTCTTCAATAGAGAAGGTTTCTTCTTTTGATGAGGATGATTTGCTGCTCCTTCGGATGAACTTCTTCAAGGACAAGGAGAGGATCCTTGCTTGCTTTATAACCTTGAAGATGATTATAATGCCTTCTCGCCTTCAATGTACTTCGACTTCTTTTGTAGTGTAGATCAGAAATGCTTCTAGGGTTTCAACTTTCTCTAAGGTGATGTGATCTTCATCTTTAAACTCCTTCGAGCTATCTTGCCTTGTAGACAACTTGATGAGGGTCTTTGTGGCCTTTTGATGATAACTGTAGAAACAAAAGCTCTTGCTGTTGCAGACTGCTTCTTCAATCTAGGGTTTGATTCTTCAATGTAGATCTTGATCTTTTGCTTTGATAACCTTCTTGCAACTCGATCCTTGAATGTCTCTTTGATTAGATGCCATTCCTTTGACTTTAACACCTTAGCTTTGATACCATGTTGAGAAATCTATGGCATTAGCATTAGATGATTTCTCTTCTCTGGTGACTGCTTGTGAATGCTTTTACTTGATTAGATTAGGATCTTTCTTTTACGTTAGATTCTTAGAGTTCTTATTCATCAAACAGTAACTAATGCAAGAACATAAATAGACAAGAGACACAACATGTAGGCTATGAGCCAGGGCCAAAACCTCTCACTCTTTGTGAGGAAAACCTACACAAATTCTTCTTCTAGAGATTCCAATTGATGAATACCAAGACCAAGACCCTTAACATATTAGCCACTCCATGATCAAGACACGAGTCCTCTTCTGCTTCTGTCTTCTAGATTCTTCTTCCACCACTAAGGCTACACTAGAGACTTTCACCGAGACAGCAATCCAAAAATCATCACTGTAATATCACTATAGTGTAAGCATGTCCGAACAACATCATTGAGACTATGACTTAGCACTGGATCCTTCTTCCTGTGATAGCACCGAGATTTCTAAATAGAACTTGATCCGAAACATAGTCTTCTTACGAACAGTGAACTCTCCTCAACACCGAGACAGTGTTACTGCATTCCCCTTGTCTTCTGCACTTAGGCCATTGTCCTTGTACAGTGAGAGGACACCGAAATTCCAACTGTAGTTTCTCTTTCTTATTCGTTGTTAGTGTGATCTCTAGATGAGAGGGATTCGAATTCCCTTATAGAATTGTAGTATGCATCCTTGTAACCTTCACTGAAACAGAGATAACCGAGATTCCTTTTCCCTCTTCCAAAATTCAGAAATATCCAATGTCTGCTATCTGTGATTTTCCATCTGAACTTTTCACTATGATTACCCACCAAAAACTACAGAGGCATCCGAACTTCTGAACTGTACTTATGCGAAGATCATACCCACCTATTTATAGTAGTTCGTCCATGTACTCAAGCCAACATGACCATTTGAATAGGTGTGACACTTTGAGTGAGCCGACATAAGTTATTACTTTATATTGCAGGCTGACATCAAGTCAAGAGAATTGTGCTTGTCTTTTAGAGGGCTTTCTAGACACTAGATTGACTCATATTCATTTTACATATGCTCAAGAAGAGCTCTTCATACATGACATTAATTCATTGATCTTAATGACAAATCCTAAGGCTCTCAATGGGAGCCACCTAAAATAAAATCACTTGCTCATGAAACCCATGAAGCAAGGCTTACAAAAATAATTTTATTACATCATTTACAAAAGTCACAATTACATGTCATTATGAAGACCGAACCTAGTTACATTTTTGAACATAACCATGGGGGAATATTTATTGAATAGTCTAATGCTTGCCATTCCAATTTGTGGTTCGTATGTTGTATGAGTCCAATGGTTAAAATCTTTGGGGACAATATATATATATATTATATATATATATATATAATATATATATATATAATATTATATATAATATAAATATATATATATATATATATATTATATATATATATTAATAATATATATATAAATATTTTATCAGTCAACAAGTGTCCATTATATTATAAAAGAGATGCAGATTACATGGTGTCGGTTTACGACTCTCCATGCTTCACTCCGACCGGATTTGTTAGCAAGGAGAGCCGGACAATAGTGTAACAGATTTTTCCATTCATTTCCTGCTTCTCAAGGGAAAAAAAGCCATACAATCCAAAAAACTAACAAAAATAGCAAGCAACCAATAGATCTCATGTCACGGAGGAAGGTGAAAAGGTTGACCATCTGGAGCAACCATTGGGTCATGGCCTTCATGGACATGGAAGTCTATATGCTCCAATTCTGCCTCAATCTTGTTCAATCTATCATTTGTCCAGTGCTGACTATGGCGTACTGAGGACAACTGCTCTAGTATCTCATTCTAGTTGTATTGTATGTCATTAATGTATGCCACTAGTTCGTTTTGATCCTCATATCTATGCGCATGGAGGATATCCAAGTTGGCCAGAATTCATCGTAACTAATCAACAATCGTGTCTAGGGTGGGAGGTTGAAAGATGTGGCCTGGGGAGCATCCCAGGCTCTGAGCAATTTCGCCCTCCACCTCCATACCACCATGCTCATCATCGCTATGGTCTCTAGCCTTTTCTGCTCTCGCACCCTACTACCCCCTGTGGCCTCCGCCTCTATGCGATTTTCCATGTTGACGAAGCATCCCTGCATAAAACAAACTACACTAATCTTGCATCCCGACACAAAGATCACGCCCATTGAGAATTCTATGAACAAACCCACAGGAATTGTCGCGTCCCAGGCTACAAACCCACCTAAGCTTGAAGAGGTAAATCTGGTGAGCCCCTGCTACCCAAAAAAGACTAAATTTGAATGAATAAACACTGTGAGGAAACTCGTCACTAGCTAGGGGGTACCTTGCCCAAACTGCCTCTTTACGGAGAGTCACAACAACTCGTAGTTAGCCTTGATACTCCCTACAACACTAGGCAGGCACGACCCAAGCTAAAAGAAGAGACACCGACAAATTATGATGATAAATGAAGAGCTCTCCTCCTAGTCTATGTAAGTCCACCTGATGGCTAAGCCTAGACTTAGAATTCCTAAGTCTACACCAGGGCACCTTGTTTGTTTTTCTCTACCACCTTATAAAAGAGACAAAGGCCTTAACTTTGCACAGAACTCCTCGGTTCTCACTGTAATACCATGAGGGCTCGACCCGATCAAAACACCTGGAATTGAAAGTATCACCCCCCAGTCTACTCATAACAACACACGAACTAAATCCAGACCCGATCCTCCTATAGACACAGTTGGGCCTCATAGACGCCTTGATTGTGTTTCTCCACCACCTTACAGAGAAAGCAAGGACATCGATTGTAAACAAAAACCAAGAGAATAGGAATACGTCTATATAGATTGCAACCTTTGGGGACAAAACCCACCTTTTGTCGAATAGTCCAGTTGCCCCATCAACTGCTTCAACATCGGTAAAGGACCAAAAAATTTGGCACAAACCCACTCTAGGATCCCAAAAAAACAACTAAATTAACTGTGTTCCCACCACTGCCCAAGTTTTCCTGCCTTCGTCTACTGCACAATGTCTATTTGGCTCACCAGCAGAGCCCTCCTAGCTACCCAAGCGAGAGCTACCATCCGAGACCTTACTCTTCATTTCCCAAATAGCTATACCAGTTCCTGCCATCATCGCTTGCAAAATAAAAACTGTTGTTCTCTCCAGAAAATTCCCCATCCAGCCTCTCGGCCAGTTGTACTTGCATGCCCAATTATTCATGACTGTTGTGTGAGAGAGTGTGGGAGCCCTAATAAGGCACATGCCTCATCATTCACTCCCATCAGGGAGGCTTTATCTTCATCTACCAAGCAGGGAATATTGGCTATGTCTCCTAGGTCTAAGTTTGACTAGCTTAGAGTCGAGTGCCAACAGATGGTGATGTTCCAATGGCCCTCCATCGTGCCCCAATTTGCCAACCAATCTGCCATCTTGTTCCTTGCTCTCAAAGTGTTCGTTGTGGTTACATATGGAAATAAGCGAATGATATCCTTGATCTTGGAGGCCTGGGATTCTACTTGCCAACTGTTGACTATTTTCAAAGATGGGGAGCCATCTATAACCTTTTGGGCCATTCGGATGACTAGACTTGAGTCCCCTGAGATTTGGATCTTGGGAAAGCAAGCTTCCGAGCTAGGAAGAGCCCTTTTTCAAGAGTCGTTAGCTTTGCTACGTTATTGGTCGTGGATCCACAATATCCTGCAAAGATACCCAAAGGGTTACCATCTTAGTCTCTTAGTATCCCATCATACCTTGCCAACCCGGGATTGCCTTTAGAGGCACTATCGATACTGATTTTGACAAATCCCTCTTGGGGGGGTAATAAAAATGGAAGGGGACTTTACTTGGAAACCATTTTTGGGTGGAGGTTGTTGGATCGTCATTGCTTGGGACAAGTTCAATCTATGAAGGATTGCGGCTTCCTCTCGGTCTACCTTCTAGTCGTCATCCGTCCATCAATTTGTCAGAATAGTCTCGTGGATGTTCTCCTTGGTCTTTTGCTAGATTGTTTGTGTCAATGGTTCTTGATCTTTAAAGATAAATTTGTTATGTCCCTTCCACAAGTTCCATAGGAGGAAACCCATCACTAGCACCCAGGCTTTGTTTTTGATTGGGTTTTTGAAGAGAGCAACCCTCCATTGCTCCATGGTGTTGCGCAGGTTGTCCCTCATGTGATTCGAATGGTCGAAGGTGTTGTGCACTTCTGTCCATGGGATGTCAGTTGTCGGGCATGAGTTTAACAAGTGTTTTGTCATTTCCACACTCATTTTACAAATTGGACATCTTGATGGTCCAGTGTACCCCTTTTTGAGTAACCGGTCCCATGATAGAAGTTGATTGCGCCCAACTAACCATAAGAAATGTGAAACTTTTAGCCAGAGCTTCAACCCCCAAAATTTTTCCCATATTATCTCTTGAGGAAAGGAATTATGGTTTGCCATGATATGGTAGGCCTCCTTAATAGAAAAGGACCCTAACGCCCGCTATCCCCATCTTACTTTGTCTGAGGAGGAGGTTATGGGGAATCTTTTGGCCTGAAGGATTTGTTTAAAGGTTACCTAGTTTTTAGGGGTTTCTTCCAACTGCTAGTCCTCTTCAGTTTTCCACACTCTCCATTCATTCTGTGGGTTTCTCTCTCTCCCATAATCTGTAACTTTGTATTTTGATGACTTAGCACAATATTTATCTCTAGCAGATCATTGTTCCTATCCATTCATGGTAGTTACTGCCACGACTCTTCCCATAAGTAAGCAGAGGTCCCATCTTGGATTTCCCAGAAAAAGTGATCTCGGATGAGATGGTTGTTTTGTCAAAGCCAGGTTCCATAGCGTTGATCCCATCAGTAACTATCATTCTTAGAGTCTCTATTGGATTCCGCCCCATACCATATTTCATAGTCTAGATGTGTTTCCACTGGTCATGGCCTCCTTAAATCCATCACCATCGTAGTTTTGCCCCCATGACATTCTTGAGCACCTCTGGATTCCTCAATCCCAGACCCCCGCAAGCTTTCAGGAGGCATAGTTTGTCCCAAGCTACCATTGCCCACTTCCTTTCCGAGTTGGTCCCCTGCCACAAAATTTTTCGAAAAATGGAGAAAATATCTTGATAAATACTCTTAGGGGCAGGAAGGACCGACAACTGGTATATGGGAACCGCCTTCAAAAGAGTTTCCTTTCTCGCTAAATTCAACACTCGAAATGTCCAATTTGACAGTTTCTTTATAAGCTTGTTGCATATCTCCCTCCAACATGCAGATCTTAGGGGATTTTCCACTAGGGGAACCACTAGGTATTTCATAAGGAGAGTCTCTATAGAGAATCCCATAATTTGATCTAGGTGGTGCTGAATTTGGTTGGGAATATTGAAAAAATATAAGTTTCATTTCTCTTTAGTGATGATCATACCCGAGGTTTCTTGGAAATCTGCTAAGATATCACCCAGGGCATTGGATTCTCTAACCGTTGGCTCTCCATATAAGAAATTGTCATCAACAAACTATTGGTGAGTCATTGAGAGCTCAAATCCCAGAACTTTCAAACCTTTCACCTTACCAGAACTGGTTGCTCGACTGATGAGGCACCCAATCCCTCAGTTGCTATGATGAATAAGAAAGGGGAGATGGGATCCCCCTACTGTGGTCCCCTAGATGATTTGAAGGTGCTCGTGGGCGACCCATTTAGGAGAATGGAAAAGAAAGGAGTGGAAATCAAAGATCGGATCTAGTCCTCTATGAATCCAAAATCCTTCAATATATTGGAGAGAAACTTGCAGCTCAGGCGGTCATTAGCTTTGGATAGATCTAGTTTGACCAAGAATCTCAGTTATTTGTTGCTTTTTAACAAGTGGATGATCTCGTGGGTTGATACGATTCCATTAAGAATTTGTCTACCCTCGACAAAACCGGATTGTTCTAAGTTGATGATTGGGTGTAAGAGAGGTTTCAATCTATGAACTATAAATGAAGATAGGATTTTGTATATTACATTACAAAGAGCAATAGGACGGTATCTGCTAGGGTCGTTCACTGCATTTGTCTGTGGGATTAAAGTGATGAAAGTTGCATTCAAACCTGAGCAAATTTTCCTTAGACTACGAGACACCTCTACCAATTCCACGATATATGCCCATGAAGTGCCAACAGGTGTTATAGAACTCGAAAGTAAATTCATCTGGGCCTGGTGATTTATTGAAGGGAAAATCCTTTACCACTGCTTCTACTTCTTCAAAGGAGACTCTCCTCATCAGCGCCACATTCTTCTCCTTTGATATCAAGCGAAGGATATGCTTCGTAATCTGCTTGATGGCCTCTGATCTGTCTTGTTCTCCTTCAGACAATAGGGAGGAAAAGTAAGAGATCAGTTCTTGAACCATGTCTTGATGATTTTCTAGCCTCGCTCCTTCTTTTGAGGTGAGAGAAACAATCCTATTATTTTTTCTATGGTTGATCAAAGATTAGTGTAAGAATCTGGAGTTTCTTTCACCCTCTCTTAGCCATTGTATGCATGATTTATTCCTCCATAAGACCTCTTCTCGTTGACGACACTCTTCTATCTTGTGTACAAGTCTTCCTTCCCCCTCTGCTAGGACTTTCGTTCGCCCTTCCTTTATGATTTGGCTTTGGATCGATTCCAGTCTCTCTTCCAACTTTTTCTTCTCAGTGAAGATGTTGCCAAACACTTCTCTGTTCCATGTTTTGATTTTGAGCTTGAGCTCCTTGAGTTTACGCTGGAAGACTTGCATCTTATTCGCCTCTTTAACCTCTATTTCCTTCCACCATTGTTCCATTTTATCCATGAACCCAGGGTGCCTAAGCTAGAAGCTCTCAAACTTGAATGGTCTATTTTTTGGGGATTGCTTCAAATCTATGTCCAGACTGCACCCTAAGCTAGAAGCTCTCAAACCTGAATGGTCTATTTTTTGGGGATTGCTTCAAATCTATGTCCAGACTAATCAACCAGTGATTCGATCCCAAATTTGGAAGAATAACTGCCTCCATGTAGTTGTATTTGAGAAATAAATCTTCTGAGATGAGGAATCTCTCAAGTCTACTAGTGACTTGATGCTTACCTCCCCTCCTGTTATTCCAAGTATAGATTCCATTTCGAGTCTCCACATCCGTGAGTTTCAAATTCAAAAGTGTGTCATTGAACATACGTGAGATTGAATTTGTCCGCCTAACGTTGCTTTTCTTCTCCTACAGGTTGTGGATCATAATGAAATCACCCCCTACGATCCATGCATCATTCGGGACGGATACTTGAATAGCATGCAACTCTTTAAGGAATTGTCCTTTCAGGTTAGGGATTGGAGGCTCGTTGATAGTGGTTAAGCTATACTAGTCTTTCGATCCGATGCATTTGAACCTGCTCGACATGTTGTGAGTAGCTCCTGCTTAGTCTTGAAAGAATAATCTGTTGGGGATCCCATATAATGGCAATCCCACCCAGTGTGCCTTTCAAACCCAAAGTTGTGGCTTCGCTTCTTCTCCCACATCTTAGGAGGATTTCCATCATTTTCCCATTTGCAACTTTAGTCTTCTGTAGGAGCACTATGTCCGACTTCACCTTGTTGATTTTTAGTTTCAAAGAATGGAGCTTACCCTTGCTATTTAAGCCCTGAATATTCCAAGACACAATTTTCATTGAGTAAGGTGGAGGGTTCTAGGGAAGTAATCCGTCAGTTGACCCATTTGGCCAGAATTGAGTGAAAATTCCCCTGCTTCCCTTATGGATTTCTTTGTTGACTTTATCCCCTTCTTCCCTTTTTCAGAGGTGGATTGGTCTTGTTGGGATATGCTTTGATGTTCCCCTCCTTGCTTGTGTTGTGAGATTGCGGGTCCCCTTTCGGTTTTTCTAGGCATGTCCACCATTGTCCAAAAAGATTTTGGAAGTGGATCAACTGATTGGAAGGAATATCCTTGACATCTGCCTTTACCCATACTCGAAAAAATTCCAAAATTGTTCTTTCGTCTACTCCAAATCTGTTTTTCTTCTCTCCTACCTCCAACACTTTGCTAGTGTGTATGAGAACCTCCTTGAGTCTACGGTCTTCCTCCATGCCCTTTGGTGTTTTCCTCTTAGGCGTTGGTCTTTCCATGCCTTTGTTTTTTGGTTGGTCCACTTCCATGATTTGTAAGACTGGTTGACCCTCTTGTGCTTCTACTTCTCCCATCTTTTCTACATCCCCTAATATGGTGAAGGGGTTTTCATCCACAGTTTTTTGTGTCTTTGTTTGAGTTGTAGCTGGAGTTGGCGTTTCTCTGGAGGATTGGGTTATGTGGTTACCTTGTTGGGGCTATTGGTTCTGGACATTTCTTCCACATTTTGTACCCACTGGTTGCAACCCTTCTTCATCCTTAATTGTCGTATTTTGTTGTTCCTCAACAATTGTGAGCCGGAAATCCTTGAAAATATGGTCATATTCATGGCAACAACGACACTTGAATGGCACATGCTCATAGTCAAGTGGTTGCGTCCAAACCATGTCATGGTATTCTAGATCTATTGACTTCAACAAGGACTGCAAAATGTTTATGTGTACGTAGATCCGAGCATACGCTACATGCCTTCTCCATTTGGTAATTCTTGGTATCTTCACAAAATCTCCAATTGAATTCCCTATACCTTCAAGGATGTCTAACACCCAAATATTTTCCGGCAGGGAGAATAGTCAAACCCATACCAGGGCAACCAAAAATTGTTGCTTTTCCTGGATAATAGCACTCTTCCCAGTACTTGATGAATAAACTTGCATTGTTCATAAAGTATAGGTCGTTCTCAAACACTTGTTTTCAGTCCTCCAGATTTGCAAAGATAACTGTGAAAAAACCCTTTTCTCTTAAACGCAACTCCATTGGTCCTTTTGGGTTCCATTTAGCTTGGATCCATTGTACTATCTCTTGTTCTTTTGGTCATATGCCCATGAATTTGCAAATCAGGGCATGATCCTTCATAAACTCACATGTTTTCTCTAGGCGATTATTAGTAATAGATTTCTTATCTTTACATTCCATAATCAATAATGTATGTATTTCTCAATAATATCTTTGCTGCATGATTAATTGGCTAGAGGTTAAATTTTTAATTATTAAAATTATGAAATATTACACATTTTAAAAATTAATGTTAGTTCAACCAAAATTAATTTAAACTATTAAAAATTTTAAAAAATATCTTAAGAACATATTCTTAAAACTTAATATTATATATCTACCGTGAAGTAGGCATATATGATATAAAATAAAAATAAAAATTAATTGAGTGCAAAATATATATTATTATCAAGTTTTTAAAGGATTTATAATAATAATAAAATATGAAAGGAAGTTAAGAATATTTCAAAAGGAAAATGAAAATAAGTTGGAATGGAGAGTGAGTTGGTTTTTATAGAATATTTTTGGAATATATTTTAAGATTCCATATTATTTCGTATTGTCATAATTTAGTGTCAATTTTTATTTACTTGTTATTAAAATGGATTTCTAAGTTTAGCTTTACTTATTCTTAAATTGGATTAATTTTAGGGATGGATTATTTTTAGAAGATGTAAAATTTTAGTAATTTAATAGCAATTCCACTAAATTTATGAACAATCTTTGACAAATTAAAATGGAAAGAGGGAATTAAGAATGATAATGTGTATAAGGTAAGGTATTATATATAAATGAAGTGGAAATAAATACTACGAAGCAATTATAGATAACTGCACCCGTTGGACTACATAGCGTAGCTAGGTGGACCAAGTTTAAATATCACATAAGTACCATGTAGCATGCTAACATTGACAAGGTCAAGATTAATAGATTAAGTTTTCTTTAAATGTAAATTTTAAATCTGGATTCAAACCGTTGACCTTAACAACGCTATTACTTATCGTGGGGACAATGAATTGGCTTTGGAAAATACATTCTTGTTTCTGTAAAACTTTAGACTTTAGCGTACTTGTAACTTGGTATGTTGATAATCATCGAGAAAATTGAGTTAAAATGTTGATAACACCTCCCATATTCCATGAAATTGCAAGTTGGGTTATTTCAATTATAGACTTGAGTGTGGAGGAATGCAAAATCGATCTAGGGATCTATTCGACTAAGTTAAAAGTTTATGTCACAGCACTAGGAACTTATGACCTCGTCATAGATATGGATTGGTTAAAAGCTCATCAAACTTGGGTAAATTGTTATGGGAAAAGCATTATCTGTATAAATGATGAAGGAGAGGCAATACAAATCCAAGGTATCAAGAAAAAGGTATCTTTACACTTCATCTCAACAATGCAAATGAAGTGTTGCTTAAAGAAAGGTTGTCCGGCATATGTAGTTCAAGAAGTAAGCAAAGAGAAAGGACCGTCCTTAGAACAATATCCGGTGTTAGCCGAATTTCTGGATGTTTTTCCAAAGGAACTACCAGGATTACCTCCTGAAAGAGAATTGGATCTCACAATAGAATTGAAACCTGGTACATAACCAATCTCTAAAAACACCTTACAGAATGACAACTCCAAAACTTCAAGAATTACAAATTCAGTTGAAGGAACTATTGGATATAGGACACATTCGACCTAATATTTCACCTTGGGGTGCTCCTGTAAATTTTGTGAAGAAGAAGGATGGTTTCTTGCGATTATGCATAGACTATCGAGACTTAAATCGAGCTATAGTAAAGAATCAATATCCAATGCCTCGAATTGATGACCTCTTTGACCAGATGAAGGGAGAAGCCATCTTTTCAAAAATCGATCTACAATCAGGTTATTATCAATTAAGAATCAAAGAAAGTGATATATCTAACACTGCATTCTGAACACACTTCCGGCATTATGAGTTCATTGTGGTACCATTGGGGTTGACTAATGCACCAACAATATTCATGAACCTTATGAACAGTGTTTTCCACAAATATCTCGATCAATTTGTACAAGTCTTCTTAGACGATATTCTCGTCTACTCCAAAAATGAGAGAGAGCACGAAGAACATTTACGGATAGTATTATCTTGCCTCGGAGAACACCAACTATATGAAAAGTTATCCAAGTGTTCCGTCTTTCAGGAAATCATTCATTACTTGGGTCATATTATATTTGGTAAAGGGATCTCAGTAGATCTTGAGAAAGTAAAGGCAATTATGGAATGCCGATATTGAAAAATACGCATGAAGTGTAGAGATTTATTGGTTTAGCTGGCTACTACCAAAGGTTTGTAGAAAGATTCTCCAAAATTGCAAAACCTATCACAACTCTTGAGCGTAAAGGAGTTAGGTATGAATGGACTGAAGAATGTCATAGAGCATTCTCTGAACTTGAAAGATTTTTGACCAGTGCAACAATCTTGCGAGTACCTGATATGGACAAAGATTTTACTATGTGTACTGATACATCCAAACAAGGATTAGGTGGAATATTAATAGAAGATAGAGGCGTAATAGCATATGCCTCAAGGAAATTAATGCTTCATGAAGAACTCTACGCCACACGATTTCGAGTTAGCCGCGGTAGTGATAGCTTTAGAAATATGGAGGCACTACTTGGTAGGGAGAAGCTTTATGCTCAAAATTTACCATTAAAGTCTACAATATTTGTTTACCCAACAAGATTTAAATGTTAGACAAAGATGGTGGACTGAATTCCTCAGTGACTATAACTTTGGAATTTTCTACATAAAAAGGAAAGAGAATGTAGTGGCAGATGCTCTAAGTAGAAGACCAAGAATCTTTTCCCTCATACCTATCAAGGTAGACATGAGGGAGTGAGTACTAGAACATTTCTTGGGAGATAATTGGTATTGAAATGTGAGATCCGAGCTTGATAGTAAAAATCCAAAAGAACCTAAGTTTTAGGGCTATGAAATAGAGGATGATGGAATTTTGTGATTTCATGGAAGGATCTACATTCTTGATAATGAGGACGTTCGAGACACCATCCTTAAAAGAATCCCACAGAACATTGTATTGTGCACATCTTGGTGTAAAGAAAATGTATGTTGATACAAAGAAACTCTTCTTTTGGGCAAGCATGAAACATGATATTGGCCAGTTCATTGTAAAATGTCTCCGATGTCAACAAGTGAAGGTTGACCATTGTCACCCAACAAGTCTCCTACAACCTCACGACATTCCTATGACCAAATGGGAGATAATTTCCATGGGTTTTATCGTCGGACTACCTCTTACTCCACAAAGGCATAATTCCATTCTGGTTGTAGTGGATAAATTAATGAAAAGCGCCTATTTTATTCCCGTAAAAGACACTTACAAAGTTGCTGATGTAGCTTGCTTATTTATAAATGAAATTATCAAATTTCATGGAGTACTTAAGAAGATCATATCAGATAGAGACTCGCGATTCACTTCAAGATTTTTGACTTGTATGCAATTAGCCTTAGGAACTCAACTAAATTTAAGTAACAGAAAAGTACTTACCCTTAGTTGAATTTGCATACAATAAAAATGATCACATTTCAATCGGGATGCTTACATTTGAAGCACTGTACGACAAACCTTGCAGGAAACTGTTAAGTTGGGATAGGTTACAAGATCGAGTAATAGTGGGACTGGAATTAATTCAAGAGATGGAAGAACATGTGAAACAAATTAGGCAACGATTGAAAGAGACACAAGATAGACAAAAGAGTTATGCGGATGCACATAGAACAAATAGGAATTATGAAATAGGAGATTAGGTTTTCGTCCGCATTGAACCAAATAAAAACACTATTCGATTCGGAAAAGGGACAAAGTTGTCACTCCGATTTATTGGGTCATTCAAAGTTCTGGAAAAGTTGGACCTGTCGCCTATCGTCTTGCACTGCCACCCAACTTGCATAAATTTCATAATGTATTTCATGTATCTATATTAACACATTACATAGCTCACAATCTCCTAACCTTCAAGGGTTCGACAACTCAGGAACCGTCTGGTAGACCAAGTTAAGGTCCTATGGGACAAGTATAGCCTTGGATCGGCTACCTCGGTAGATACAAAGATCATATGTCAGAAATACCCCAACTTGTGTTAAATTTGAGGAACTTAAACCTATATTTTAATATTTACTTTACTTTAAATCAGATACTTAAAACTATTTTGAGATGATCACATGTAAAAATGATTTTTTTTATGTTACTGGAACATGATATATGTTATTTGTTTATTTCTACTTGTATGTGGATACCAATAGGAAATATGTTATTTAAATTAACATTGCTGAATTATGGATACCAATATGAAGTTTAGTAATTGACTAACCTTGCTATCAAGTCTAAATTATGAATTATGTTATTGATGAGAGAGCTACAACTTTATTTCATTTCTGCATATCGACATGATCAATGAAATAGGGGTAAAAGAATGACTACATTCTAATATGAAAGTTAAATAACATGCGCTGGATATGGCCAAGTATGTTACTGTTATATTGATGCATATGTTATGATGTGTGGACAAGTGTTTACATTGCAGATAACATCGTTACCAAAACGACCACGTGATGACAAAATTTCAAGAACAATTGAGACTCAATGAGATTCCATGATAGGGTGTTGACCCTGGTCCCACTAGGAGGGGTGGAAGTATTATCCACCCTTTATCCTCCAAAACCTAGAGTCGCGGGAGGATTGTGCGAGTCACACTCCCCTAAACGTGTGATGATGACTACCATATGCCTACTGAAAAATTAGGTCGACGTAATTGATGTTATCACCCTTGAGGTTAAAAATGGCTAGATCAGTATAGCTGATGCCATGGTATATTCTAGTAGAGGACATATAGGATGGGAGCGAAAGAGATTATGAAGGATAGGGCGATTCTAGAACAATTTGGGAGTCTAACCGGGGCTAGGATTAACTATTAAAATTATAAACCTAGCAATGTTCAAAACACAAATTTTAAAATATCCTCACATTAAATAAGTATTTAATCAGGGAACATAATCCTTATATAACTGCACTAATTACTAAAATAATAATACACTATAATCACTGGTATACTATATAAACCTTAACTTTGGGACGAAGTTTTCTGAAGGAAGGGAGTATGTAATGACCCATTTTGGTTCTTAAGCAAAAGGATATTAGCATGTATATGATGTATGCATATGATAGCTACATATGCATACTACGCATATCTTGCACTAGTATACTTATTGCATAATTATTCAAATAACTAAATTATTTAAGAAGGGAAGCCTAAAAATTTAACACTCTCAAAAGACACATATTAAATATTTCATGATTATAAAGTTACTAATTAAAATTAATACTTTCAATCCCCTTAATGTAAATATGTACAAATATTTATTTTTGCCATGGAAAATTCGTAATTTCATTAGTAAAGAAATTACATTTTGTAGATGCATATGCATATTCCAATATTTCTATCAATAGACACGACTTCCGAAGAAGCAACAAAACCAACTACCCGAGTCCTCGCAGGGAGGTAGTAGCCCAAACAGAGTTTGAAGAAGAGTCCAAAATAAAACAAAAAACAGCAGTATAAATGTTATCTTGATACACGCAGGGAGATAATACCAAAAACATGTATTGTGCCAAAACTATGGCCGCGTATCAGATCATAAACAACAAAAGAAATATGTACAATAATTATGATTTCAGTGTCCAATCTCTAATTCAAAATGTCCATAAAAGGCCTGTGATAGTACTAGTAGAGTTCACCATCTATCTGTTCGCTGATCAGCCAGATGCCTTGCTCCCGGATCGCGCCTTCTTTGGAAAGACGGTCAACCTCTGTGTTCCGCTCCCTGTATATATGATTACATGAAAAATAGTCAAAATTGGATATCAATCTTAAAGTCTCATCAAGAATGTGTCTCAATGAGAAAGTCCTGCAAGTAGATACTCTATTCAACCAATCGCAGAGAATCTTAGAGTCACCAAACAGTTGTAATGCATGGCAGTTCTTCTCCAAAGCAAAACGAATGATATGAAAAGCTGCTGAAAGCTCTGCAAAGTTATTTGTGCCCCTTATGAAGCCCATAGACAGGCTGTATGAATGCCTCTCAATTATGTGAAGGATAACACCCCCACCACAGAGGTCTTCTTGTGCAGCCCCATCAAAGTATGCCCAGGGTCTGTTGGGGTCAATCTGTTCCTGGGAGATAATGCGTGTGCTAGGGGGGGAGGGTCATCAGGGATAAGATCATAATCCGCTTTGAACATGGCTGCTAAACTAGACCATCTAGGGGGGGTGTTATGGAATATCAAATGATTGTGAGCTATCCAGATAGCCCAACAGAACAATAGGGGAAGGTTTCTCAATTTGTGAGGCAAGACAGAATGATACCAAAGGTTCCAGGCTTCAACTAGAGAGCCCGGTTGCCATATACAATTTGAGGGGACAACAACAGACACAAGATTCCATGCATTACGAACAACATGGCAATGCAAGAAAATGTGGGAAGCAGATTCACCATCCATGTTGCAAAAGCGACACCAATGTGGGCCATAAAAGGATCTCTTCATCAGGTTATCCCCTGTGGGGATTTTATTTTTCAAGATACAACACATAAGTACTCTGGATCTAGGAGGCGCCTTAAGTTTCCATAGGAGTTTCCACCACTGATGAATGACTTGGGGCTTTCGCGGATTCGCCAGGACAATATAACCCTCCTTTGGTGAATATCTCCCAAGCCCAGATTATCTCGTCCTCCCCATCTGTAATTCAGATATGTGCCTCCATTAGGGCTTGTGTAAAGTCCCTCCAAAGCTACCTCCATTGAGGAGGGATGTTGAGATGATTATTAGATTTCCAAGCCTGTTGAAGGAAAGTGGAGTTGTGCTCATTTGCAATATGGGCTAGGTGTGTAACATTTTGCTCCTTTAAGTGTGCTATTATAGCCGGAGGTAATATGTGCATATTCCCACAACCTATCCACGGGTCTATCCCAATGCGCACTCTGTTCCCCGAATATATCCGCCATGTAATGCCAGAGCGGATGGGCTCCAAAGCTTTTAGAACAGCCTTCCAAATTATCGAAATACCTATATAGGGTCCTACCGGACTTCAGATCCAATCCAGCACTTGTGTAGGGGCAATATATTTTGAGTAGGCCACCCTTGTCCATAAACTGTCCAAAGCTACCATTTGCCAGCCTAGTTTCGTTGCCAGCGCAGAGGAAAAATCATCCAGCTTTTTGAGTCCCCAGCCCCCCCCATTTTTTTGGAAGTGTGAGTGCTTCCCATTTTTGCCCATGCGAATATTCTCCCAGGCTGTTTACCCCTCCATAAGAATTTGAAGCAAATATTTTGTATTCTGGTCAAAATGCCACGAGGAATCCAAGCCAGAGACATCCAGTAAACCGGGGTCGCTTTGAGGACACTCTTAATGAGTGTCAAACAGCCAACACGAGATAGAAATCTTAAGTACCATATGCTGAGCCTTTTCTCCAACTTTGCAATGAGCCAAGTCCAATCCACTATCTTGTACCCAATTGGCTTTAACTTGTAACCCAAATATTTCAATCCCTCATCCAGTTCCAACTGAGTGAAGTGGAACCTGTGGAGAGTATAATGAATTTCGTGTTGTGTGCAAGCTGTGGCTGTCAATGTAGATTTTCCTTCATTAATGATCATCCCTGTGGCCTTCTGGAATAAGGAAAAAATGTCTCTGATCGATGTCAGATCCCCAACGCTACCATTGAGAAAAACCAGCATGTCGTCCACAAAAAGTAGGTGCGTAAGTGTGCAGTCCTTCGTAATCTTAATACCACTGAGTCTACCATGCCTATGTTCCTCCGAAATGATCCTACTGAGCCCTTCCATGACTAGGAGAAAAAGTAGTGGTGATAGAGGACACCCCTGCCGCAGACCTCAAGCCGAGGTGAAAAAAGGGGTAGCACTTCCATTTACTAGAACACTGAAAGGAATGTTAGTGATGCATCCCCCAATCCATTTAATGAAAGAGAAAAGGAAACCAAGGTGGGTTAGAAGCATTCTCAGGTATAACCAGTTCACCCTGTCAAAAGCTTTAGATAAATCCACCTTCATTATCATACCTTTGCCTTTTTTGCAGCGGAGTGTGTGTAATACTTCCTGTGCACTCCCTATCACCTCATGTATTTGCCTGTCCTTTAGGAATGCAAATTGTTCAGGAAGGATGTGCTTTGATAAGATAGGTTTCAATCCGTTAGCTATTATTTTAGCTATAATCTTGTACAAACAGTTACAAAGCGAAATGGGACGAAATTCATAAAATGTGGAAGGATTGTTTATCTTTGGAATGAGGGCAATGAATGTGGAGGTAATGGCAGCTTCCAAGCGCCCCGAAGTCCGAGACTCCTCCAAAACACTAAGAAATCCGACCCTATCAATTCAAAGAATGTCAAATAAAATTCAACGGACCAACCATCAGGTCTAGGGCTCTTGTCTTTGTTGAACCATTTTAATGTGGCCTCCAGTTCCTCCAAAGTGACTTCCCGAACCAGTTCCTCCTCATCCCCTAGCTCCATATATCTAGGGAAAAGCTGAGAAACTCTGATAATTTCTGCTAAATTAGTCTCCCTGGGGTCACTGTAGGCGTTTTTAAAATGTGAGTTTGCAAGTGAAGCGAGTTGAGGGAAAGTGTCTGTTGTTCCTCCATGACCATTTTGCATTTGCCAAATAGTATTATAACTTTCCTTCCATTAGCAAACTTATGATAAAATTTTGTATTAGCATCCCCCTCATGTATCTAGATGGCCCTACTCCTCAATCTCCATTTTTCTTCTCTTTCCTTGGGGATATTACCACGTGCCGAGTAGAGGGATGTGATGTTGTGCTTATGCTCTTCTAATCTATAAAGACCACCTTGCTCCTTTTCAAAAACCTCAAGGTTGATCTCAATCTGTCTCAGCACTTGATCATCCTGTAGTCTTTTTTGATGAGCCCATTTTTTGGACATCTTTTTCAGCTCAGCTAGGTTGTGGATAAAGCCAGCCGTTGTACCTCTCACCCCTGGTGGGTTCCTTTTCCAGAAATCAGTGATCATGCTAATGTATGAAGCATCCTTAAGCCAGGTAGAACTGAATTTGAAAGGTCCCTTCGGCCTGTCTCTACCATTATCCAATTCAAAATATATAGGAAGGTGATCCGAGAGTCCACCCGTGCCAACCCATTGCCTGATATTTAGCCCCAGGTCTATGACCTATTCCTTGACAAGAAATCTGTCCAGTCTTCTAGCAAGTCCATTCTCCCCCACTCTATTGTTCCTCCAGGTGGCTTGAATCTTTGCAGCAGGAATGTCGATCAGATGGTGTTGATCCAATATGGAAGAGAAGTAGTCCGAAAGGGAATCCCTTTGTGCACGGTGACCCCAAGATTCCGCATGTTCTATAGAAAAATTTAGGTCCCCTCCGACAATTAGATTCTCAGTCGAAAAAAGTTCCAGATTCAGCAGGCGATCCCAGAAGTCAGGACGGTTTTGGCAAGGCCCATAAATATTGATAATCTTGAAGGGTATCTCAGCACTGCTAAATTTACATCAACACCTATGTATCCCTGACCACCCCTATAGTTAATTTCCTTGATAGAGCGTGTGTTTATGCCCATAACAAGACCACCAGAGCAGCCATGGGCATCTAAACCTGAGAATCTCCGCCCTGGCAAAGATTGTTCAAGTGTTCGAGCAATATCATTAGCTGAACCCAAGGTCTCCTATAGGAAAATAATGTCCAGTGCTTCCGCTGAGAGTAATTGACGAAGAGCTAGTTTTTTATCAGGCCTAGCAAGCCCTCTGCAATTGTAGGATAGAATCTTCATGGAGGGGGTTGTTCTTGCTCTAAGAACCCTGGAATGCTAGATTGCTTTCCCAAAGCAATGTCAACATCTGCTTGGGCTTGGGCATTTTTGAGATCGGAGGGGCAGCCTCGAGTAGCCTTGGAAGAGGGTGGGGGGTGGAGGATATCAAGACCCACATGGTTAGGGACCATGTTCCTCGATCGAGACTGAGTGTTGTATCTAGGAACCAAGGCCGACGTCAAGGATGCCGAGGGTTGAAGGGGAGGGGTGCAAAAATTAGCGGGGAGTGTGGGAGGGAGAGTGGTGAGGGTGGGGTTAATGTCGCATACACTATGAACAGGGGTCTCAAATGAGAATACAGTACCCAGACCCAATAATTGCTCAGATATTGAATTATGAATATCAGAAATGCAATGAGTGGGGGGTAAATGGGTGGATTGCGTTGGATTCCCCTGAAGCTGCAGCGGTCGAACCAGGAACAGGAGGCATGGGTCGATGGGGCAGCCGTCGACACTTCCTTGGAGCGCTTAGTGCAGGTGCCAAAGATCTCAAAACAGGGCCCGAAAAAGTGGCAGTACCTCCAAAGCGTGGAGTAGCAATCTTGTGAAAATCCTCAGATGCACGAGGTTGTACCTCTCTGTCAGGGTCTTCATGTGACTGTGCCTCCTGCTTAGGAGCATTCAGAGGAGATTGTCTCGCAAACTGCCTGCTATTCCACTTGTTCAAAGGACAACCTTTGAATAAGTGCCCCACCTTGTGGCAGTGTCGACATCTGAAAGGAACTCCCTCATAATCCAGCAACTGCCTCCTCGCTACGTTCCTCCACTGAATGTTAATATACTCCGGAAGCCCATCTGTGAGGTCCATGTGTACTACTATCTTGGCAAATGCCATCCTTCCTGTAGAGTTAAATGAGTCATCATGGGTAAGAAACGTGCCCATGGCATCCCCTATCTGCCTAAAAATCTGCTTAGTCCAGAAGTAACAAGGAAGGCCCAGAAGTCGAACCCAAATCGGTCCCACCCCCTCCCTTTCAAGTTCAGGGTCAAACATTAGCGTCCATCTTCGGAGGAGGATAGGAGCTTGATCTATGTGCCATATTGTGGAGAGGACCCAATTAGTGTGGGCTAGACATTTGAATCTCAATGCAAACCAACCTCAAACAAAAGTCTGTACCCTTGGAGGTTCTGATAGATGATGTCCCCATACCTCCATAGTCCATTTTTGGAGCCTCTCCACACTGTAATGTCTACCCCTAACACGTCCCACCAGTACATTTTCAGCCGAATCCATGGCTTCACAGAATGTAGTGTCCTCGGCAAGCTTGAGAAAAATTTCGTTGCTGCACAGTGGGAGGCATTTTTTCCTTTTGGATGTCCCTTTCAGCTTGCTGCTCCTGCCAACTACCAAATTATCCTCCTGTACAGCCTCAAGAGAGGCCGGGTCCTTCCCTGTCAGAGGTCTTTTTTCCCTAAGGTTGTCGAAATGCCCCAAAATGATTCCTATTCCAGTGAAATTGCCCGTGGGAGGGTTCCCTGAGACCGGCAGAGTAGATTGAACCTATGGCCGGCTAACTTGTGCAACAAGGCTCTCCTCCAAGGGTTTATCCACTCCGACCCCCGCAGGAATTGAAACCAGGTCTGGCCCTAGGGTTTGAGCTTCCGGGACTCTCCAACGTTCGGCCTCTGACAGAGAATTAGAGAGGAGCGGAGGGCCTGTGTAATCCCAAATTGCAACTGCTTCTACAGGAACCGAAATGGAGGGAATGTGCTGCCAAGAGAGAGTTGGAAGGGCATCGACCTCTGCAGTTAGTTCATGGTCGAAATCTAAATAGTCCTCCACAGTGGTCCCGAACTGTGACCATATCGGCAGGTTTTCCATCGGTATCGCGGAATAAACGGTTTTGTCCTCCATATCTGTTTATAAACCAAACTGACAGGTGCCTGCTGGTCTGTCGGAGAGGTAAACGCAAACTGTCTAGGGGAGACCGAATACTAACCGACACAAACCGCAAACAGCTATAGGAAACCCTTGAGTTGTAGCCGTGTTAAAAACCGTGAGCTGAATAAGAGGCACCTTCTGGGATGCTTTGAGCTCTGAACCAGGGTTGACCACCGGGCTCGATGCCCTAACCCCATTCACCTGATTTACCTGCGTCCATCTTCATCCTTTCTCCACATACTTTCTCTACACGCACCGTATCCCTCATTTATTGAAAAAAAGAATACATACCCCATGTACAAATATTTATATTTTAATATTCATTTTATATATATCTAACAATTG
>APFE030936081.1:339596-378135 GCA_000404065.3 Pinus taeda
GCAAGCCGACCTGAATAGTTTGGAGGTCGACTAGCACTTGTGGAGGCTATTTGTATTCTCATAACACATGATAATTTTTTCTCCATTTAATGTCCTGAGAAACATGACTTAACATAATGTAATTTTGATCAATACAAGCATGAAGAACATGCTAGGAACATAATGAATTTATTTTTCCAATTACAAAGATAATAATGACATTATGAAGACCGACCATAGCTACATTCTCCAACACAGAAATCCCTTTAAGGCATAAAACAATATCGAAACTCCTTGACCAATGTAGTAGGGATGATGTGGATGCAAAACTTTTCTGGTTTCTCTATGCTTGTGGCATACCATTCAATGTTCTTCGCTCACCTTATTGGCATGAAATGGTTGTCGCCATCAATGATGCCCCTAAAAGATATAAAAGCCCTGGGTATGACAAAGCTAGAACCATGGGACTTGACTAAGAAAAAGCCAAAATAAAAAATGCTTTATGTAAATTCACAAATTCTTGGAATGAATATGGGGTATCCATTGTATCTGATGGTTGGACAAATGTAAAAGGAAAGCCATTGATAAGTGTTCTTGGTGTCTCTGCGACTATTGCAACCTTTCATCTCATGACTACTCAGATAAGTTTAAGACCGACATCAACATTGCGGAACCGTTAATTCAAACAATTGAAAGTATTGGGCCATACGATGTCATCCAATTCATCGTTGATAATGCTTCTAATTGTAAGGTAGCGAGAGCAATTATTGAGGATAGATACCCCAACATATTTTGGTTTGGGTGTTTGGTTCACACAATGAACCTTTTGATGCATGATATTATTAAGATAAGGAACTTCAATACAAATGGATTGGTTCATTGTACGAGAAAGGAAAGAAAATGATAATATTCATTACCAATCATAGCAATACCCATGGCATTTTCCGTAGTCACTCAAAGTTGGAGCTATTGAAGATAGCAAATACTAGATTTGCTAGCTATTTCCTTAGCTTCAAATGCCTTTTAAAGGTAAAAGAGGCATTGGATGGCATGTTATCAAGTGAATCATGGAAAATATTAAAGGACAAGGCTGCAATGACATCTAACAAGGAAGATTTTCAAGAGGCGGAGGATACCGTTCTTGATGGTCAGTTTTAGACAGGTGTGAGGAATGTTTTGCAATTCACCAAGCCCATTTATAACATCATTTGTTTTGCAGATACATATGTGCCATTGATTGGGGAGGTCTATGAGTAGATGGATAACATTCTATGGTAAATAAAATATGTTGTTGAACCGAAAGATCCCATCTTGTATGATCATATTCACAAACATGTGGTCAAAAGGTGGGATAATCTTAATGTTCCACTCCATGCCTTGGCGTATGTCCTTACGCCAAAATACTACTCTCTATCTTGGTTGGCCCAACCTACACCTAGGGGTGGGGTTAGGAGAAAATCCCATACAGATCCAGATATACAAAATGGGTATATAACCACATTAGACAAGTTGGTGCCTGACAGGGAGGAGTGTGGCAGATTGTGTAGAGAATTAAGCAAATACTTCAGTTAAAATGGAGTGTTTGGTTCTTTGCATGATATTGATGATAGAGATATAATGGATCCTATTGAGTGGTGCAACATGTGTGGCTTCGGGGGCCTTTGGAAAAATTGGCAGTTAAAGTGCTTTCATAGGTGGTTAATACTTCTTCTGTAGAGGGATGTTGGAACACCTATAGCTTCATCCACAATGTCAAAATAAATTGCCTCAATGAAAATCGGGCAGAAAGCTTGGTTTATGTACACTACAACTTGAGATTGTTGACACATTATAGTGATCATGGTTGATATGATAGAGCATATGTCACTTGGGACAACTCGGAGGAGGACAATTTGGAGGACAGAGCCTTACATTTGGAACAATTGGAAGCAAAACTTTTGAAAGATGAGGATGAAGTAGCAACAATATTGAATTTGTAGCTACAGTGGGTCTTCATAATGTACATTTGGTCACTTGATGTAATTGTATTTATTATTGTAAAGCATGTTTATAAATGCTTGAGTCAAAGGAAAAAATATTTTGAGTCAAAGTCCCATTGAGACTTTTTAAAGATGAAAATTTGAATTTTTGAAATGTAATTTTTGGCTCCAAAAGTGACAATTCAGCTTCCTTCCAAGTCAAGTTGGCCTTGGCTCCAAAAGGCACCCATTCGACCTAGATATATCACTATATAAAGGCAGCAACTCCTCCTCCACTTGGGCATTCGATCTCTCACACACTAGACAAGTTCTGGCAAGAAGCAAAGGACAAGAAGGACGAAATAGGATGAAGAAGCAGGCCAAAATCTCTCCTCTCTCTCTAGCGACTCGTACTTGTGTATTGATCTCTCTCTCTGTGGTTTGGATTTTTAAGGGGAAATTGTTGCAAGGGGGCGAAATTTCTGGGGCAATTGACTATTGCAAGAGGGCATAAATTCTAAGTCAGACAAGCAAAGCGAATTGCAAGGTCAAATTGGGTAACTTGACTTGGAGGAGAAGATTAGGTTTGGCCATAGGTCTAGGTGTGTTTCTCATCGAACAAGAAGAATTTCTCTATTGAAGAGGTTGTTGGGTTTTTTCCCATTGTGGGTTTTCCCAGGGTAAATTTTGTCTTCTTTTGTGTGTTGTGATCTTTATTGTTCTATTATTCTTTATGGTTGAATTTCTGAAGTATAATTGTTAAATTATATATTGGTATAAGTTAAAAGAAGATCTACATCAAAAGTAATTATCAGAATTTCAGAAATATTGTGCTAACCCTAATTGTACTAAGAAAATCAACAAGCATCAACAACCATGCCACCCCCATCATCCACTAGCAGTGCTCGAGTTGTACCAACTTTGCTTCCACCTCCATTTGTAGCCTCACATGAGGTCATGTGCCTTCTAGATTTAGATGTGGCCATCCAACTATGCGGGAGGAGACTCCCAATAAACCACAAGAAAAGAAATTATAAGTTTCTCGTGGCAAGAGGAAAATGCAGTAGATAAATTTACTTGTCTTTTCTAGTTTCTAGTACTTTTTATAATTATTGACTCTTTCATATTTATTATGGTATTTTTTGTAAACAATATATGACAATTTAAGTTTGATTTATTGGTAATGAATTATGAATATGATGCTTCGTGTAAGTTGAAACATTTCATGTTTGATATTCTTTGTTATTGTTTGGTAATGGCTACAAGTACAACTTTAGTGATGGAAAATGTTATATTTTGAATTTTGAAACTTTGAAACTTTAAGATTGATGAATCATGAAAATCGAGATATTGTAACTTGTAACTTGTGGACCTGTGGTTGATGAAGATTATAACTACTAGATGATTGATGTTATATGGTTTAATTCATGTTCTTATACTTTTTATAACTAATTCATCATTCTACATACTTTTTTTGACATATATACATCAAAATATATAAAAAATTATTATATAAAAATCGCTCCTGATTCGCTGCCAACCCGGAAGTGTCTGAAAATTGTTGCTCTCCGCTCCTCCTTCCGCTTCCAAGCAGCCTTGAATATGACCATGTGGAAAAGACATAGGTGTGTTGAAGACATGTGCTGGACAAGCCCTACATAGTGCAATAACCTCTACAAAAAGCAATGACTCCTCTAAACCATTTGTCCAAATAAATCCACCTCAGATCCTTCAATCCTATCTTCAACCAAGGTGCCTTGTGTTCCAAAAACAGCCGTGATTAAAACATATCTATGATAGTGAACAACTCCCTAATTCCATTTGTGCACCTAGCTGTTTCAATTCCATATCTGAGCATAACCTGCCAAAATGCACTACCTTTAGGAGTCCTGATCACCTGCATTGTTGCTAATGCTACTCCCAATTGCTACATCTGAACTGTCTCCAATGCTACCCTCGTCCCTTCTCAAGGTGCGAACACCTAAGATACCAAGAGGAGACCCTTCTTACCTCCGGGTTTCCTCCACAAATATCTCTGGAAATTTTTTCAGCTTAAGATAGACTCATCCCTTAGGAAACACCAGCAAAACCAACAATAGTTGTGGCATGCTAATGCTGCCAGCATGCCTGACACCAAAATGAGCTTCTCTGCCAATGATGCATCCCTTTGTGATATTTCTATACCTTACTTTTCACATTTGGTACAGTCTAGCCCCAGATATCCCAGCAGAAACATTTCCCAAATAGTGGACCACATATCCTTCTGTTGTTCTCTAATGCTTGCTTGAGACTTGACCATCACTTTGACATCAGATTCTATCTGTTTCACTCATAGCACACCTGGATGCTTAACCAATTTTAATATAAGAGAAGCCATAATTTCCTCATACTTTGTATACTTTCCATCCATTACCACTTGATTCAAAGGGCATCATCAGTTGCATGTGATGGACGTTAGATGTAGGGTGACAATACACACATTCATCCATTTACCCCAAATTCAAATGACTTCAATAACAATAACAGTTGACTCAAACTGGGTAGTCAACCCATAGTACAGAGGTTAGCTGGATGGCTGCATGATAGCAGCAACTAGGGCATTGAAATCAGCCAGGTCTGGTTACTAAAAGATAGGAAACCGGTTAATGCAATTAGTGCATTGTTGATCAAAAAGTATGAAGACAATTGTAATTATGCTTGATAGGGAGTCACACTGATGTACATCGAGTGACTTGTTATTTTATGATTGCTACTAGGGTTTTGGTATTCAATTATGCATTCCACAGTTAAAGAAGGATTTGATTGATTATCTTACAATTGCTATTGGGATTTTGTTGATCAACTATTCATTCCACCTGTCCGATTTCATTAAAAGAGTTCTCGATTAACTTTTTCTCCATGCTGTTCAATTTGAGGTTCAAATTACTCTGGTATATCTTTTCTGGTTTGAGAGTCAGATGCCCACTTTTGTTTGACAGGCATGCAATTGATCTCTACTCGCTTCTAAGCTTGCAAATAAAATTAGAAAACTTGTGCTTTCTTTTTCTTTGCCTATTCTGTTTAGCCTTGTGCATCATTTACTACATTTTGTTGAGTTCTTATAGAGCTGGAAGGCGTATAGTGGATTCACAACTCATCGCTTATAGCATAGATTCCCTTTCCTGTTACTATGTTCATAATGTTAGAAATTTAGAGTACTCACTATAAATCTATGTCACACGGTTCGAGTTCGAATTCAAGTTCGACAACGATTAGGTTCGATTCAGGTTCGAATTTTCCGATCAGGTTCGAATGAGGTTCGGCATTAGGTTCGACTATACATATTTTTCAATGTATATATATATATATATATATCTATATATGACAAAATAATAGAAAATTCAAAATCGATCCATAAACACATGAACACAAATTCTTATTAGTAAACATACATGAATAATGTAATCATTCTAACATCTAGTTAAATTTAAACATACACAATAGTAGTTTGCAAAAAGAAATGACATAATTTTCAGTGTTCAAAATTTAAATGAATGTCAAATACTAGTAATCTTTTAAAAAATTACATAATCAAAACATGATCAAAATTTAAACATACACATCATTGTAGGACATCTTCAAATTTCAAAATTTTAAATATCATCAAAGTCATAATATCATCAAAGTCATCAACACATGAAATTCCATCATTTGGCTCATCTAGTGAGTCATCATCAATGCTAATATAATAAGGAAGTCATAAAGACCATTTCCAAATAGTTATAATCCATAAAATTGTTCTAGGAAATTCAAAAAACATAGATAATCTATACTTATGGCCTACTAGACTCTAGTATGATCAAAAAGCTTTCAATCATCATGTGCATATGGCATAGTAAAGGCACTAGAATGCTGATCATGAAAGTCATCAATAGATGGAATTCCAACATTTGGATCATCTAGTGAGTCACCATCAGTGCTAATATCATCTTCTTCTGGCTCTAAATCAGCATCAAACCATGGGTCGGAGGAACTAGATGCATCTTTGGCCACACTACTCAAGGCCAACTTCAAATTACTGCGAACATAAACAAGGTCTTCCAACCTTGTAGACAATAATTTGTTTCTTTTCTTGGACTGGATATGGTTAAATCTACTCCAGTTCCTTTCACAAGTAGAGGCACTTGATCCCTGGCTCAAAATACGAACTGCAAAACGTTGCAATTCAGGAGTTTCTAATCCATAAAACTGCCACCATCTCCCTGGAGGAATATTGGGCCTATCTTGTACTGCACTAGACCTTGCAAATATTCCCTCTTCCAACCTGTATGCTCAGAGCTGCTCTCTAATTCTACTGCATTCTTCTGGATCAGGGACCAACCGTTCAACTGCATCATAAAGGCCATTCATGACTTCTGCATCATTTTTTCTTTCTATCCCAAAGAGTCTAGGATCCAAATAACAAGCTGTTGCATGTAAAGGACTATGCAACATCTTCCATCTTTCATCAATCATCTCCCATATTGCAATGTACTCATTTTCCTCATTATTAAAAGATTTTGCAATGGCTTCTTTAGCACGATCCATGCCCTCATAACCAAATCCCATGGAAGGGGTATCACTATCAACCATGCGAAGCATATCAACAATTGGTTCACATACTTTTAAAACCTTTTGAGCATTGTCCCAAAAATCATTCCCTAAAATCACCTGTTCCAACTCCTTTCCTTTAGCTTCCTTTGAAAGCTGAGACTTTTCCCACTCATTGTTGCAAAAAACACCCCTTATACTCCCTTTTTCTTCAACTAGCCTTTTGATAGTAATATAATATGTGGCAAACCTGGTGTCACAAGGCCTGAGCAACTCTCTAGATGCATTATTCCTGTACAAGCTCAATGTGTGTTGATGGTTAAATATGAAGTGAGAAATTTGTTTCCCCCTTCGAACTGTCTCGTTAATCCATGGAAACTTTGCCAAGTCATGTAACAACAAGTCAAGACAATGGGCAGCACAAGGTGTCCAATATATTTTTCTGTATTTATCCATGACCATTTTTCCTGCTCCAACACAATTTGAAGGACTATCAGTTATAATATGGACCACATTTTCTTCTCCAACCTCAAGAATAGCTTCCTCTAAAATCTTGAAAATAAATTTAGAGGTCTTCTTATTCCAGATGCATCAACTACTTTCAAAAAAAGTACCCCTTTAGGGCAAGAAACCAACACATTAATAAGAGGTCTATGATTCATATCTGACCAGCCATCTGATAAAATTGTGCACCCTGTTTCCTTCCAAGAGTCTTTGATCTTCTGCAAATTGTTTGTAACTCTTTCTTTTGACCTCTTCAAAATGGTGGTCCTTAAGGTCTCAGAACTAGGAGGGAGATATCCTTTACCAAAACCTGCCATCATCTTACATGCGTTGATGAAGTAAGGGCTTCTTGCCAAATGGAATTGCACATTCAAAAAACATATCACCTACAGCATCATCAACTTCTTGTTTCTGCATGGGCTTCCAAAGAGTATTTAATGTAGCTGTCCCACTTGATTTACTGATCTTTGACTGAGATGAACTCCCAACACCAACTGTGCATGAAGAAAGTGCAGATAATGAATTGTAATTCATTGCAATTTCTGTTTGAACACGTTGTCTTTTGTTTTCATTCACTTTCTTAGCCTTTTGTATATTGTCATAATCTTTCTGAAGTGTCTCCTTGAGCTCTGCAGACACATTCTTGCAACCTTCAACGCCACCTCCTTTGCCATTAGTGACAGAAAGTAAGTGGTCCATGACTCTAGTTAAAGATCCAAAAAATTCATTATTACATAACTTGCATTTCAAATGCCTCCCATGAGGCCCGTCTAATTTCTCCACATATTTCCATCCTTCTGCCGTTGACTTTGGAGGTGCCATGACAAATATGTCTGCATTTTTGTTGGCAATGGCATATTAAAATTTGAATTTAAATAAATGATAAAATAGTGAAATTCAATTTTCAAATACAAATAAAACTTGATATTTTGATGAGCATTCAAATCATGCATAACTTGTTCAAATTTCAGTTTTCCAATTTCTTTAATTATTTCAAATTTAAATAACAGTAATTATCACTTCCTATTGTGCCTATAACATGTGTATTTAATGAATTTGAGGAGAAATAAATTGGTAGCAAGCTTTATTGAATTTTCATTAAAAAGTCAAAGCAGCCCAAACAACTGCAAAATGAAATAAAGTGACATGTAAGGCTGAATTGCTGCCATGAGTACAAGAATTGGGGGGGAGTTTGCCTAATAAGGCTATGACCATTGATTGTTAAATTACAGCACTGGGTGTTGTAATTTGTAGTTATCCTTCTGATGCAAACTGTTTTCAGTTTCTAATATTAAGGTTTATTCACTTAATCTCTTCTCAAGCTGGCATCTCTGTTTTTGAATGTTGGTTATACATGAGCACCTATTCAGATTCCACTGTGCTGTTAATTTTCACAAGCTCATCACTTCAAATGTTGATAAAACTAAAACAGGTAAAGCAATAAATTTGAAATTACTTGACATAAGCATTATTTGTGCTCAAGTATATGACATAAGCATTATTTGTCAAGTAATATCTTGACATAAGATTACAATTAGAAATTCTGCTGAAGCTGTGAATAACAATCTTCTGACATCAAAATCATTTGAATAACATTTTCCGATCATTCAATGATTCTGAATTTTATTGAAAAATTAAAAAAAACAGATTGTCTTTCCTAGTTTAATATCTCTTTACTAGAGGCCAGGGCATGTACATAAATAATTGGGACAATGCACTGCATAATAGAAAAGCTACAGGTCTAAGGTAATCTTATTTGTGCTCTGCCTCAATCTCAATGCCACAGATATTTTTGAACAGACAAAATCTATGTTTGTGGAGAACTAGGGCCTTGCTGCTTTCCATTCACTAACAAGATGAGAATACTATATTTTTATCTAGACCGTGTCATCTTTTCATGAGGTTTTGCACCTCCAAACTTCCAAAGTTACCACAATGATGCCTAATCGTGCTAAATTTGACACGTTAATTTATCGAGGTTAACACCCAAAATTCTTATACTTGAAAAATAACAATAACATCAACTCATCACATGCATATCAATTATTAACTTATTATTTTTCTCCTATCCTCAATCTCAATAGCAAAGATATTCTAAAATAGTCAGAATCTAAGTTTGCAGAGACCTAGAACATTGTTGGTTTCAACTTTCTACCCAGTGACCGAAAAAATGAAATTCATGTGCAGACCTTATATCATCTTTCCATGATGTTTTGCACCCATTCATGATGTTCGACAGTGCAAAATTTAACAGGCAATTAATTGATCAATTCATTGTTAACCCACCAAATTCCATTACTTTTAATCCTACAACTATTAGCCATCCCCTTCCTGTTGGAAAAGGTGATGTTGGGCAACCTTCAATGAGAATGGTTGGCTTACAGAGGAAAATTCATAAGACAGAGTAAATATATCATCCATAGAAAATTCATACAATGGACAAAAGGCCAAATAATTGCTTAAGAATATCAGCCTTCAGTGGTTTGAGAATTAGTGCATTGCAAAAAAGGATAAATTAGCCAGGCACCCTATCCATCCCAAAGGCCAAATAATTTTCTTAAAAAAATGGCCTTCTGTTGTTTGAGAACTATTATTACAAGAGTTATAGTAATAAATGTTTGGAGTCTCTTAACCTTTGGAGATACTTATGTTACCAGACATGAGGAGGACCTTTACTTTGAGCAAAATGAACATCAAAGGGAAGAATGTAGTGATGTACACATCGATCTTATAAACTGAAAATATTATAAAGTTTGCAATATACATTTTTTAAAAGATTCTAAATCTGTATCTCGTGAGAGTCAAATGTATAGATTTATGGTATGAAGTCTGTGCAAGAAATGAGTTGCAGTTAGAGCTATACATTTATCACCATCCAACTGCTTCACAGTGCAACCTCTCCTCTTCAGTGCTACTGCTCTGTTGGCTCCTTTTGAGAAGATGGTTTGGACAATGTTCGGGCTTACGGTGAGACAACGAGGCTTTTTAGTATTTACTAAAGTACTGTGCCAGAGAACTCAAGAAAACCAAATTTCCTAACTTGCATCACTGCATGAGATTATTTTGATTATTTTAATAGAGAATCAAAGACCTTGATTAAAGCTTCTGATTGTATTTCCTTCTTGAGGCAAGATTCATAGAAAAGAAAAGGCTCAGCTCATTGAACTTAAGATAACAGCTAAGAGCGAACTCTACAAGACATGAGGTAGAAATCTAATCACTTTTATAAGAACATTAGCCGTGGAGAGATGTCACATTCTTATAGCTGGAAGCATAAATAACCACCATTGAGCAGTCTATAATATAGAAGCGTCCTACATGACCCAGAATGCGAAAAGGTGAGTAAAAAATCGAGGCTTAAGCAAATCTTAAAATCAGTCACTGGAAAGGTGAAAACACTGGTCGTCTAGCCCAAAATAAAGGGAGAAGTTGCTAAGGTGACAGTGATAACTCTCTCTTTGTTACTTATTGTCTTGGTTAATTAGTGAGGCTTTGCACTTGGGCGCAATATTTTGCTGTAACAATGCCAAATAGTGAACTTTGTATGATGAGCTCACCCCGTGTGATATCTATGAACATGTATTGTAGATCAACATTCGGATTAGTAAGGCGAAGCCCTGTGTTAGCAAGACTTTCATACAAATTTCCTCCAAGCTTTGGGCATCACCATCAGTGTTCTTAAGGTTACCACTAGCAGCTCCTGCAATAGCCAGATCAACAAATCTACCATTGGGCAGAGGGCAAGCCATTTATGGCTCCTAAAGGTCTCATGCCAAAGCTGGCTGGTCAATTAGGATAGCACATGCTTGTTGAATATGGATATGATAATTAGTACATATAACAGAGACAGAGCAATCAAAGTTGGAGAGATGCATACACTAATTGCCTTGAAACCTCAACAGAGCTCTCCTACTATCTCATTGCCTTGTAGCGCAAAGGTCCTATCACGGTCTGGGTACAATAGCTAAAGTAAGCAAAAGGCAATTTTAAGAAGACCCTGAAAAGGAGCCCCAAATTGGTGACACAGCTTAGTACAAAGCAAGGAGTTAGTCTTCGCATAGTTATGAAGTTATAGCGCTGTAAGTTTGCTTCGTGTATTGCAAACCAAGAAAGTTCTAGCTCAACAGATAAGTTATAACCACAACGGAATGAACAACGATAATTTGGAAATGCTTAAAGGCTACATACATTGGTCAGTGGTGCCCCGGTGCCGGTGCGTGCAGCGTCGGTGGTCTGGTGACTCTGGTCTCTGCATGCAGCGTCGTGCCACAGTCCACTGCACAAAGCCCCAACTTCCAAGCGGCAAGCCTCGGCCGAGCTCACACTGTGTGCAGCGTCACGCGTGCCCAAACGTCTGGACTCTGCAAACTCACAAATCACTAAACTCACTGCAAACAAAGCTCACTACAAACAAACGCTCCGTCACTCAGCAATCAACGAGTCAACCCGGCAGTGTGTGCCAAAACGATAGCCCGGCATAGTTTATAAAGAATTATTTGGCGGGAACTTGGAAGCGGTATGCGGCCCACTGTTTTTTGCCTAAAACCGTCTAGAAAACCATCGATTAAGTTCGATTCGGTTCGTTTAGGTACGATTAAATTCGATTAGGTTCGATTAGGTTCGCCTGGTTCGATTCTGTTCGAGTTCGGCTTGAGGTTCGGCTTGAGGTTCGACCTTCAGGTTCGTCGAACCTCAACGAACCTCAATTTTTTTTACGGGTTCGGCGAATTTTGAACCTGAAGGTTCAGGTTCGCCGAACCCTGTGACTAAGCTATAAATACCTTAACTGTCAAATAATTGACTGTAAGCATGGATGTCGGATGAAGTGAGAGCAATTATTTTCCAATGAAGGTCATCCAAGACATGAAATTAACATTGAGAGAGACACCAATATAGGTTGGATCTCAGGGATCCTTACACAGTTCCCTTCTAAATTTTTGAAAACTGAATTTTGCATGGTTCTCGATTTTGTTGGTGGGATTCAGTGGCATGAGAGTAAAGGTAGACTTTCTGAATTTTATTTTCTTTACAAATTCCCATACATAGTCCAAGATATGTTGTGTATAATGTTTGTCTTTGGCTTTGTACTGATAAGATAGATGGAAGCTGGCTGATATTGTCTTCTGAGTGTCATAAATAGCTATCACGCAAAATGGTTTCACATGTTTTCCTGTAAAATAATCTCAAACTTAAGCTTCTGGGTTTTGGTCAGTTTGTTTTCATATTTGGAATTCCTGAGTTTTTTGAAGACCTCTTTTTACAGTATGAGATTTGTTTTTGATCATAGGATGGTGTCTTTTCTAATGCAGCATCTAATTGATTATTTTACATTCAAAGCAGTCAGGACTGTCCTTGGACAGCTCTATGAAATGAATCCTACTCAGTACATGTGGTTTTACAAGTAAGTGTATCAGTTCAATGTGATATCTCTTTCAATTTATATCTTCTTGGTAACCGATTTACTAGTTGAGATTTGTTGTACATGCCTTTTTTGGGTATCATACATGTACCCGACTTGCAATGTACTCATAAACCTGTTTGTGGGAGAATCAATGGTCTTCAAGCAATTAGGTTGGGGTTTTGCATTCATCCCTTCCTGCTTTCTTCTCTTAGTTTATGTTCAGTTATCTCCTTGAAGGCAAGTTGATTGCCGCTTCTTACAGAGGCATGTATAGCTTAGAGAAACAATGATCGCATTCATTTGGTTACTCTTTATTTGATGATCTTCCATATGTGCTAAAGTTTGTTATATCATGTGCACGCAGCTATGTGGTTGACAGCAAACCCAACGATGGCAAAAGATTCCTTCGTGATCTTGTAAAGGTAACATTTAAAAATGTTGAGCATATTTGCATTGCCTAAATATGTTGAGAAACACACTGCCTTCCTTGTCCGAATATCTGCAAGCAGATTTTGTCGCTAATCAGGCCTGCAGAGTCATGAATATAAGCTTTTTAATGTGTGAAATATGAATGCAAATCTCTTCTCGAAATAAACAAGCATTCTTTTATCAGGAGAGGCAAGAGTTGGGCGAAAGGGTGATGGTCACTCGACTTCATTTGTTCAACAAATGGGTTAAGGTAGGTTTTCTAGATTTTAAAATGGCCCTTTTTTCAAAATCTCTGTTGACACCTCAGCTCTTCAACAGTTTTATTTTTCACTTTCTTAAGGATATTCTTATATCTTGTAAGATAAATAGCCAACGATATCTGACCTTTTCCGCTTTCCCTTTGTTGCCTTCTTTTACTGGAATCTGTCAAATTTCGATTTTGCATTGTTGTAATGTTGAAATCAGTTTGTTGAGATTGCATACTGTGAGTGTCCGGAGGTTTAGGACACCTCTGAATCCATCTGTGGCATAGACAACATCGATTTTAGTCGATTCCTGCATGTTTTGGCTTGCCAGATTAGGGTTATGCCTCATCCGAAAGGTGGAAATCGTTGGCTAGTTATCCAGCTTCATTTTGTAACCAATATGAAGTATCAAACCAAATGTCACAACTCCCTATCTTAGTTTTTCACTGGTTGGTTTTGAACTTCTGACTTTCCTGATTAGATGCACATACATTCTCTGTTTTGGTTTGCTAGAGGTACAATCATGTGGACATGCATCGGGCAATTACTGACCAGAATTTGGAGTTAATGCGAGAACGGCTTGTTGAAATAGTGAAATGGCCTTCTGATAATAATGATCCAGATTCCTTGAAGGGTGTTTGAGACTCTTGTTTGATTTCTTGTATTTCAGTTTTACATTCTGAGATGGGGGCACATTTTATGTATCTTTAAGAGATTATTAAGGTCTACATGGCAAGAGTCTCCCTGAATGCCAAACAATGCAGTGATTATTTTAATGAGACAGAGCACCATGAGAAATGCATTCCATCCATTTCATGACCCACGGGGTCAATTTCACATTACAATTACATGTGGTTTGTGTAAATTACATGATGATTATTAATGCATATTAGTATTCGAGTGTCTAAATTACTAAGTTTGATAAATCTTGTTTTTCAAATCACCGTGTCCTTCTAGAATCTGACATCCCTTCTGCTTCTGCACATACATAGATATGAATTTTATTCATCTTGTTTTTCAAATCACCATGTCTTTTAGTATCGTCCCTTCTGCTGGTGCACAGATATATTGTATGAATTTTGTTCACTTTGTTTTTCAAATCACCATATCTTTTAGTATCTGACAATCTTTTCGCGTGTGCACAACTTTATGACATAAATGAGATCACCCTGTTAGATAATGTTGAGAAGATGGAATGGATTTATGTTTGACTTATCAAATTTATTGTAAATTTCTTATTTTTAAATAAGATCAGTAGTGGATAATATTTTTAAAAGTTTTGTATATAAAATATGTTCAATATTAAGTTTAATTATTTATTGTCGATGTTGTTGGACATTTAACTAGTTTCAGGTCAACTGATGCACAAGTTTAATGTCAAGTGATACACAAGTTTACTAGAGATGTCATCTGTTAATATGGGCAAAGTTTAATGTCAAGTGATACACAAGTTTACTAGAGATGTCATCTGTTAATATGGGCAAAGTATCGCTTGGATTTCCCACATAATTTTCCTTCAAAAGAAGGTAAAAATGCGATCTCAAACTTAAAGAAATAAGACTTGTTACTAAAATTCTCTCATAAAAGAAAAAGCCTTAAAGTTAAGCTTGATAGGAGAAACAACTCTCAAGCAAGCCAACATTTGTCACTTTGGTGGACTTGCTCTACTCTATAGACTTAGGAAGTTACCTAAGTTTAGAAGCTAATCCCTATGATTTAGCGAGCCAAATTTGTTATAATGATGCAAGTGTTTTTATAGGTTTAAAATACTCTTTAGACTAAGGAAGTTACCTAAGTTTAGAAGCTAATCCCTATGATTTAACGAGTCAAAGTTGTTATAATGATGAAGTGTTTTTATAGGTTTAAAATATTATAAATGATCATTTTGCATTATGTAAGAAAGTGTTTAAGCGTGCAAATTGTTAAATCCTCAAATGAATTATGAGCCAAATGATTATCTAAATTATTAAAAAAGTTTCAAAAAAATCATGAGCCAAATGATTATCCAAACTATTAAAAAAGGTTTCAAAATGTGTTGATTCCACCCATAGGTTTGAAATATTATTAAATGGTCATTTTGCATTATGTAAGAAAGTGTTTAAGCATGCAAATTGCTAAATTCTCAAATCAATCATGAGCCAAATGATTATCTAAATTATTAAAAAGTTTCAAAAGAATCTTGAGCCAATTGATTATCCAAACTATTAAAAAAGTTTCAAAATGTGTTGATTCCACCCAATGTAACAAGTGCTAAATTGTCAACAGTCAAATAAGAAAGAAAAATACTAAAAATTTCCAAATAATGTTAGAAAGAAAAATATTAAAAATTCTCAAATAATGTTAGAAAGTGATGAACCTGTGCTAAATTATCAACAGTCAAATAAGAAAGAAAAATACTAAAAATTCCCAAGTAATGTTAGAAAGTGATGAGCTTAATATACTAAAATATTAGACAGATTTACATGGTCATTAATCATACAAATTGTCAATAAAATTTCCAATACAAGTTCATAAATAAATGATCAAATACTTCAATAAATTGACTACTATTAACAATATCAGTCATAAGTCTCGTGAAGAAGTTAGCGCTAATAATTTTGATCATTTTCCAAAAACATAAAACAATAATAATTGAGTTTTGTTATCAATATGAGACGTGGCAAAGTAAGTTCATCCATCCATGCAATTATATTAGTATATTATAGAACATTACAACAAACCAATAGACCATCACATTAAGCCATGTAAATTAACATTTATTATAGATTAGAATATTTGTTAGAAACTTAGATTTTGTAATGAAAAATATGTGAAATCCAGAATTTATGTTTGTTGTAATATCATCGAGCTAATACCATTCAAACCATACCTGGAAGCATTGACTGCCCTAAACCATTGGAAAAAAATCCAACACAGTGTTAAAATAAGATGGATTTTTCAATGTTGAAGCTTCTAAGTTAGTTAGAAACCCTCCATGCACTTTATCTGATTTATTCCTACCTACTTGTTATTTTTCTTAACAAGTTATTTACAATGTAAATACTGAAAATAAGCACTAGTGCATGTTCAACATATTACAGATGAATAACTAAAGGAAACAGAAACAATCACACCATATGACACCATTATTTTTGGACTAATATCCCCGGAAAAAACCCATTGTGGGAAAACAAGTGCAACTATTTGAGGGTTTTCTTATTAAGCAATATCAAAGTACAACCTGGGTGCCAAAACTGGCTTACCCAACAAAGAATTTCCTTGGTAGTAATACCTCTTAGTTTCTAACAAATCTCCTGGCTGAAACCCTGGATAATCCTTTCGGCAGCTACTCAGCACCAATCTGCCCCAGAAACCCAAGCATCAACCTCTCTCTAGATTGTGTCAACCCCTCTCTAACTCATATTGGCCCTGTGTCACCTCGGATGGGTCTGCGTCAGCCCTCTGGCCCTCTGTGTCAGCAACGCTAGCCTCTCTAAGGCTCTGCGCAGTTCCCGACTGCCTTTGCGTGTCCCTGCGTGAGCCCTGACTGGCTCTGCGTCACTCTCCTCAGCTACTGCATTGCTCTCCTGACACTATCTCTGTCTCTCTGTCTCTCTGTACTCAATACCCCTCAGCTACAACTCCCGAACACTAATTCTATCTCTCTTACCAAACCCCGCTCTAGAGAATAGAATGACTGATCACTCTGGTGTATTCTCAAAGTGACCATCAAGCCTCCTCGTATACTTTTCATGTTGACATATCAATGGCCAAGATTAAGTCCCTAATCAATGGCTAAGATTAGATTTGGTTTGATCCATGTATTTTGGATCATTCTAACACAGTTTCATATCAATCCACATTAATATTTTAATTTTCCTAAGTTTAGACTTAGGGACTCCATTAAAAATATTAATTAATTTGATATCTTCTGAACTGTTTAGAATTTTCCCAAACCCTTTCTGGGTATTGGAGATCTCATGTGCCCCAACCTCTCCACCAAATTTCGTGGCTAGATCACATCTGATGCTACCCCAAATCAACATTGTCTTAGCGAGGAATGTGTTCTAACAATACTTCTCACTGAGTATTACTCTGATCATCTGGCATCAGTCCTTGTGCTGATGCTAGGCCTTCCTACCCAACATCCTCTGCACTGCTGCATCTTGTACTGCTGCCCATGGCTCTGCCACAACCACTGTTGCATCTGTACGACAACTCTCTCTGCATCTGTGTTGTTGCTGGTCCTTTCTCCCAGCATTGCATCCGCACTGCACCTCCTCTCATCATGTGCATTGTGCTGCCCATTGTTGCACTGCAACTTAGTTACTGAGAAGTAAGTAACTGATCTCCCAATCTAACCTCCTTGTTGGGCTAGAGACACCCACTCATGCTAAAGCTCCCTCTGTCGCTCCATCGCATTCGTCTCTACCCGACTCAGCTAATCCTGCTACTCCTCTTTGGGGCTCCCGTAGCAAAGTCTAATCCAAGAGGCTGGGTACCTCGAGGATCTTGCCCCTCATTGCCTATAGTTTTCTTAACTATAGCGTGATGTCTCCCCACTTCTTCTCAAGCGGCGCATGTGCACTCATGGCACAGTCATCGTCTGTCAAAACTTCCTTCTCTGCCCGTGCTAGCGCTGCCTTAGTTTCAGAAGACTCTCCCTTGCTTTTCTTCCTCGGACACTGGGTCGCATAATGACCCAGCTCCCCATAGTGGAAGCACTTGATCTTGGAGAGATCTTTCTTCTTCTGCTTTTCCTGCTATCACTCAGATGCTAGGCCGTGTCTTCCTCCTCCTGCTTGACTTTGATCCCCTTACTGCTGCTATCCGTCTTCAACTGTCGTCTGATCTCTTCCTGGCGAAGAGTTGCCCACATCTCGTCCCAAGGTGGGAGAGTCCCTTTGCCTAGTGTAATGTGGACAAATACCTCCCAGTGTTTTGAGACATCATTCAGGGTTGTCCTCACCATCAACTCCTAATCCGGTGTCGCCTCTATAGCAGTCAACTGATCTCGGATCTCATTTAGTGCTTCAAGGAAGGTGTCAATTGGTTCTCCCTTCTTCATGTGATACGACCTCATCTGATTCTCAAGCAACATTTTTGTCTGCACAAAAGTATGCTAGTGCAGCTTCTTGAGAGTCTCCCACATCTCAAATGTTGTTTTCTTTTCGGCTATGTGTGGTACTACATGATCCTTGACCCCATCAAGGATAATGCTCTTGGCCCTTGCCATCGTCTCCTCGTACTTGTCATTATCATTGGGGTTGACTGGGATAGCTATTATCTTCAAGGCGAAGTTCTTGACACGATTCATGTCAAGTGCGGATAAGATTCTGGGATTCCAGACTGTGAAGTTCGATGCTGTGTTCAGTCTATCCTAGTCTCTTACTCCGTGTAGTGCCATGATGCTCCTCTACTTCCCTCCTGGAAGTTCTCTGTTCGACTCCTCTAAGTCTCTGTTTCCTGTCTGGAAGTTCTCTTTTGGACTCCCTCTAAGTCCCGATTTCCCTCCTGGAAATCCTTCTGCCGCTATCGAGATGCTTCCTACTCTGATCGTCGTGTGCAACTACACCACTAATCCGGGTTCCTCGGCTAGAAACCCTCGGTAGCAACTCCTCTGGCCTTGCTTTATCAGGTACTGTTCTGACAACAATACCTCACCAACTCCACTCTGCAATATTCCCATAGCCTTCTAAACCCGAGCAACCTAAAGGTGAGAGCTCCTAAGCTCTGCGCAATCACGACACCAGAAACCCGACCTCCTTAGCCAAATGTGTCATCCTTCCCAGCTATTGCATGGCTCTGCTTGAGGCTCCCTTTGCCTCCTTAGCTTCTGTGTTGCCTCTTCTCGGCTCACCCTTGATGACATCGACACTGTGTCACCTTTCCTTTGTTGTTGCTATACTAGAAGCAACTTTTGTCATCTCGGGACAATTGTTTTCTGCTACTATTGCTCCGCTTGGTTGATATCCTTAGTCCTCCTGTGATCTGCAATCACACTCTGATACCATGTTGAAGTTTCTAAGTTTACTTAGTTAGAAACCCTCCATGCACTTTATTTGATTTATTCCTACCTACTTGCTATTTTTCTTAACAAGTTATTTACAATGTAAACACTGAAAATAAACATTAGTTCATGCTCAACATATTACAGATCAACAACTAAAGGAAACAATAATAATCACATCATACGACACCATTATTTTTGGACTAATGTCCTCGAAAAAACCCAATGTGGGAAAACCGGTGCAGCTATCTGAGGGTTTTCTTATTAAGCAATATCAGAGTACAATCTAGGTGCCGAAACTGGCCTACCCAATAGAGAATTTCCTTGGCATTAATACCTCTCAGTTTCTGACAAATCCCCTAGTTGAAACCCCGAATAATCCTTCCAGCAGCTACTCAGCACCAACCTTCCCCAGAAACCCCAACGTCAGCCTCTCTCTGGACTGCGTTAGTCCCTCTCTGACCCACACTGGCCCTGTGTCAGCCCTCTAGCCCTCTGTGTCAGCAACGCTGGCCTCTCTGAGGCTCTGCGCAGCTCCTGGCTGCCTCTCCATGGCTCTCACTTGCTCTGCGTCACTTTCTCCGACTATGGCGCTGCTCTCCTGGAATTATCTCTGCCTCTTTGTCTCTTTGTACTCAATGCCCCTCAGCTGCAACTCTCGATCACTAATTCTATCTCTCTTAGCAAACCCTGCTCTAGATAATAGAATGACTGATCACTCTGGTGTATTCTCCAAGTGACTATCAAGCCCCCTCTTATACTTTTCCTATTGACATATCAACGGCCGAGATTAAGTCCTTAATCAACGGCCAAGATTAGATCTGACTTGATCTATGTCTTTTGGACCATTCTAACACAGTTTCATATTAATCCACATTAATTTTCTATTTTCCCTAAGTTTAGACATAGGGACTCCATTAAAAATATTAATTATTTTAATATCTATTGAACTGTTTAGAATTTGCTCAAACCCTTTTTGGGTATTGGAGATCTCATGTGCCCCAACTCCTCCACTAAATTACATGGCTAGAGCACATCTAATACTACCCCAAATCAACATTCACAAGTTTAAAGCAGGTTGTTCTAGAATTAGATGCATTATTTTAGTACTAATGTATTAGTTTATCAATATGTCAATTGCCCAAAGTATAACATGTAAAACATGTACCTAGTAATCATATTTTTATGAATTATTATACTAGTAGTTAATGGCTTTAGATGCAAAACATAAGATTTGTGGATTTTTATTTGGATCCTCTAGATAGATGTGAAAGTCAAACATTAAAGATATTGAACTTACAAAGTTACTTCAAATATGTGAATTATGCACTTTTAATTATCATATAGTAATGAATTCATATGGATATAGAGTTGGATCTATTGCATTTGTAAGCAAGATTAATTCTTACAATGAAGCATAGTCTCTGCTTTTATTGTGAATTGAAGTGTGGATGTGAGGTCCTTGTTTTGTCATTTTTTATGAATGCTTTGTTTTAGTAATGGTTTCCACAATATTTGGTTATTCCCAACTCCACACATGTTCTTCTGCACAACTATGTGGAGTGCGAAAAGCTTTCATGTGTAGATTTATTTATTTATTTGTTTTCTTTTTCTTTTTCTTTCTGTAATTCTCCTCATAATGAGAAAGATTATAACTATGTGGAGTGGGGAAAGCTTTCATTGTGTAGAGTTTTCTCTATAATTCCCCACACAATGAGAAAGTTTATGCGACTTAACAAAATTAAAATTATACACACGGTGGATTTTGCAATGCCCGTGCTTTGGAGTGATTTTGCAATGCCTGTTCCGGAGTGAGGTGTGCGGGAGCTTCCATTGTGCGGAATTTTCTCTGTGCTTCGCCACTCCGCAACTTCCATTGTCCGAAATTTTCTTTGCGCGGATTTTTCTCTGCACTTCACCACTCAATGGCTTCTATTGTGCGAAGTTTCCTCTGCACTCAGCAAAATGAAAACACACAAAATATTATTTCCTAGGTAATGTTTTAATACACCTAATAAGTGGCACCATTTTTATTTTATTATTAAGTTTTCGTTGGTCTACATGTACATTTATGAAATTCAAAAAATTAAAATTATACACGCTGTCGATTTTGCAACGTCGGTTCTCCAGAGCAAGGCAAGGGCCGTTGGACACTGCTTTTGGTGTGCGGTAAAATGGGTGTGCACAGGTGTGTAGGAGTTTGTGTCCACCCACATACCCGTTCTTCATGCAAGCTTGCCTTTAAACTCCACAACAAATGAAGGATTTTCACACTGAAACCTGCCTAATTGAATGGTACCAAATTCAACCTCCAAGTCTATGCACAACGATACAATGGAAGCTAAGCAACAACACACTTCATAAAAATGGTGTGAGGCCAATTTAGAAATGGATGGATTCCTTTTTGGCAACAAAAACAATTGCATCTACTCAATAATTTTTCCATCCAGATAGAGGAGGTTTTTTTATTTGACAGAGAGTCATTCGATAGTTGAATTAATGTTATTGATAACTGGAAAAAGCTCAAGCTAAGGCAGAAATGACACTTGTTTTCTAAAATAATATTTACTTAATCCTTTATGTTTAGAAAGTGTAAATGTGTTACAAAACTTGCACAGATGAATCTAGCTAGTAAAGGTTGAACACACAGCTTTGCAGAGCAAAAACACTAAAAGAAAATCGAAAGAATAAAAGAATGATTCATTAGAAAATAGGTTACAATGCTCATGATATAGCATCACTGGGTGAAGATCCCAAGCTAATGCACCATAGTGGTGATCAATAAGAAGACTCAACACCTACAACAAGTTCTGGAGAGAACTAGCCAGTTGCGGAGTGAAAGAAGGAGCAAATCAGGGAGTAGATCATGCAAAAGAATTAACCGGTTGCGGAGTTAAAGAAGGAGAAAATCAGGGAGTAAATCATGCAAAAGAACTAACTAGTTGTGGAGTTAAAGAAGAAGCAAATTAGGGAGTCAATCATGCAGAAGAACTAACCAGTTGTGGAGTTAAAGGAGGAGCAAATCAAGGAGTAAATCACGCAGAAGGAATCTTGCATGTAGTCCCATGCTCTAACTAAGAGTCTGCATGTAGGTGTAGTACTTCCAACACGCCCCCTGAACACCACTATAGGGAAAAATAGAAAATGGGCCCTGGAAACTAAGGCCAAAGGTCACCCAAAATACAGTGCAACTTGTACTAAAATTGAGGAAAGAGGGAAAACCTTGTGGGAAACTGCCCCCCCCCCCTCTCAAAATACAATGTAGTCAAAAGAAAAGAGGAAGAAAAGACATTTGCTAGGCAATTGTGTCTTTCACTCCAAGACGATCGCGCAGAGAGCGAAACTTCTGCTCAGTGAATGTCTTGGTGAAGATGTCTGTAGTCTATTCTGCTGAAGGACAAAACTACAAATCAATGACCCGATCATGTACTAAGTCTCTGATGTAGTGCATATGGATCTCTATGTGCTTCATTCGTTGCCGCTGTACTGGATCCCTGCAAAATTTAAGAGTGCTCTGGTTGTCACACCAGATGACAATGGGCTGGTGGATCTGGACGCCCTACTTAGTGAGGAAGTGTTGTAACCATGGAGCCTGAATGGTGATGTTGACTACTCCTCTGTACTCGGCCTCGGCTGAAGAGAGAGCAATAGCAGCCTGCTTCTTTATTGACCAACAAATAGGGTCAGACCATACACTGAGTGAATATCTGGAGGTGGACTTGCGATCAATACTGTCGCCTGCCCAATCAGAATCAGTGAAGCCAAGGAGATTCAATGCAATGCCTGCTGCATAGTGAATCCCGAAGGTGATGGTGCCCTGCACATATCGGAGGATGCGCTTGGTAACATTCTAGTGTAGCTCATGTGGCTCTTGCATGTATATGGAAACTGCCCCTACTGCGTATGAGAGATCTAGTCTGGAGTGGGTGAGGTACAATAAGCTCCCCACTAGCTGTCGGTAGAGAGTGCTATCAACTAATGGAGTGTCACCTCCATCCTCAAGGCGGACCCCAGACAGAAAAGGAGGCGGTGCTGGCTTGCAGTCAGTCATGTGAAATATCTCGAGGAGATCCCATGCATACTTAGCCTGAGAGAGTTTGATCCCTGTGGCATCTTGGCTGATCTCAAGATCAAGAAGGAAGTGTAATGGACCCATGTCCGTCATCAAGAACCTATCATGCAAGGTCCTCTTGACTGCAGCAATGGCTGAAACTGAGCTGCCAGTGATTAGGAGATCATCCACATACCAAACTAAGATAAGAAGAGAATCATGTGTCCTGAGCATGTAAACATTCGGATCAGACTTACATCTTTCGAAATTTTGTGATAAGAGAAAAGAATCCATCTTTGCATACCAAGCTCTCGGGGCCTGCTTAAGGCCATAGAGAGATTTCTTCAGTCTGCAAACCAAAGATGAATCCTAAATGAAACCATGTGGCTGCTCCATGTAAATCTCCTTTGATAGGTCTCCGTGAAGAAAGGCATTCTTCACATCCATCTGATGTACTTCCCATCCCTGGGCAGCCGCAATGGCAAGTGTAAGGCATATGGAATCCATCTTTGCTACTGGAGCAAAGGTCTCGTCATAATCAATGCCATGCACTTGTTGGAAGCCTTTAGCTACTAGCCTTGCTTTCTGTCTAATGATTTGCCCATCTGCAGCACTCTTGGTCCTGTAGACCCATTTGCATCAAACAAGTTTCCTTCCTTAAGGAAGGGGGACCAGATCCCAAGTCTGGTTCTCAAGGAGGGAGTTATACTCCTCCTCCATGGCGGACTCCCAAGATGGATACCCAACAGCCTCAGCGTAAGACTGTGGATCAGAAGACTGAACCAAATGACAATGCCAGGGTGGCGATGGTTCAGTGGCAGTGAGGACAAGAGGAGGCTCAATAAACTTTGAGCTAGTCCTCTGCAGATCAGAATTATCCCCCACAAGACCATTTCTAGCACCTGTGTGGTCTTGTGCATATATCTCACGTAAGCTCTTTGTTCTCTGATTTATGACAGGGGAATTTGATTCACTGCTGGAAGCCTGATTTGGGCTTGGATGTGGATCATCATATGCATGCACTGGATTTGTATTTGAAGACTCTGTTTCTGCATCTGCATGCTCTACTGCGACCTCTGCATGCTCTGTATCTGCCTCTGAGTGTACTGAGTCATCATCTTGGACATGAGGTAGATAAAAGGTGTCTGCATGTGGCAATTGAGGTGCATGCGAAAGATTTTCCTCAAATTTGACACTTCGCTCAATGATGAGCTTGTCTGTAGAGGAAATCAGGAGTCGGTATCCCTTCACACCATCAGGGTATCCAACAAAGATGCACTCAATGCTCTGTGGATCAAGAGCTTTCCTCTTTTCAGAGGGGATCCTAGCCCATGCTCGGGAGCCGAAAACACAGAAGTGGGTGACCTCTAGTTTAGTGCCGCTCTAGGTTTCAAAGGGGGTCTAATCCTTGACAGACCTATGAGGAGATATGTTCTGGATGTAATTAGCATAATTAAGTTTCAGCCCATAGCTTATGAGGCAGTGACTTAGCATGCAACATGCAGGAAGCCATCTCTTTGAGAGATCGGTTCTTTATCTCAGCAACTCCGTTCTGCTACGGAGTGTATGGAACTGTGTACTGCAACTGTATGCCGGACTCAAGGCAAAGGTTCTGAAGTGATGTGTTAACATATTCCCCCCATTGTCTGTACGGAGGGCTTTGATCTTTCTCCCTGACTGTGTCTCAACTAGTGCTTTGAAATCTTCAAAGTGTGCAAAAACTTCATATTTGTTTCTGAGAAGATACACCCAAGTATACCGTGAGAAATCATCAATAAATGTAAGCACATACCTTGCTTTGTTGATGGAAAGATGAGGAAAAAGCCCCATGAGATCACTATGGATTAGATCTAGAGGAGAGGATGCTCTGTGAGTCTTGCCAGTGTCAAACTTTTCTCTAGGATGTTTGCCAAGGACACACCATTCACAAACTCCTTTGGAGAAACTGATATTTGGCAAGCCTTCCACCATCTCATTCTTGCCTAGCTGCTGCATATACCTATAATTTAAATGACCAAACCTCTCGTGCCAAAGCCTACTACTATCATCAACATGTGTAAGCAATAAGGAGGATTCAGATTCAATAAATTCAGAAAATGTATACAGTCTAGCTCCATTGTTTACCTCACCGGTTGCAACTTTGGAGCTGCTATGTAGGTCATATATGTTCACTGCATCTGGAGTGAATTCCCCTCTCTTTCCAGTACCGAAATGAGTGATTTGATAATTGAAATTAGGTTTACCGAAAGTTTTGGAACATGAAGCACATCTTCAAAGCTTCTGTGTAAAAGTTCCACTCTACCTTTTCTAGTGACCTCAATAGGTGAGTCATCTCCCATGAGGATGGGAGGTCCTCTGCATACATCCAAAGAGGAATATACTTCCTTTGCCGCAGCCATATGATGTGATGCACCAGAATCTATAGTCCATGCATCAGGGGAAGAATTAATTGCAACTAAAGCATGAAAATTGTTACCTTTCCCGTGTGGCGGATCCTCAGTTTTCTTCTTGGCGCCCTGAGGGATGTGGTCCCCAAGGTTGTGCTTCTGAAGGATTTCTGCCATTTGGTCAATTTGTTTCTTCATGTAAGAGGATTCTGGATGGAATCCTCTTTGACAGTAGGTGCATTTGTTTCATTTCTTCCCTTTCTCATTTTCCGAGCCGGAGGAGTTATTAAAGGGCTTGGTGTACCCTTCCTTCTTTGGATGGAAATGCGATTTTACCTTGTCTTTTTGCTGCTGATTTTTCTGATTTGAATCAGATCTGTGATTTTTATTGTGGCTGCCATCATGCATAGCAAGTGCATGTGCTTTTGGAAGTTTTATTTTCCCCATGCCAATGAGTTTATCTTGCTCAAAAGTAAGGGACTCCATGAACTCTTTGAGAGAAGGCATAGTGTAGGATTTACCTGTTGCGAGCCTCACTGAATGAAATGTAGACACGAAGACGGAGTATTCCGGTCCGAGCTTTGACATAATAGAGAGAACTTGGTGACTCTCCTATTTGGATTTGTCAATTCCACAACCCTTGACTTGCAGCAATAGATCATTATATTTGGTGAAGAAGTCTTGAATTTTGTCATAGTTCCGTGGATCCAATGACAACAGCGCCACTTCGAGTAGAGGTTCTTTCATCTCATCCTGTTTCCCGTAGAGTTCTTCAACCTTTTTCCAAATCTCATTGGGAGTATTGCAGGCAGATAGATGAAACTGCAACTCTGGAGAGATGCATATGCATATGGATCCATGGGCCTCATCCATACAGTTAAGGTACTTGGATTTCTCTATGGCTGAAGTGGGCTCGACTTCTGCAACCATGGTAATCCTATACAACCCTTTTTGACTAAGGTATCGAGCCATTTGGTCCTTCCATTCATGATAGTTGTACAATGTTAGGATTGACACTTTGGGAAACTCCATTTTTTTGTCGATCTTCAATCTCGAAGCTGTAACCCCTGCAAAATAAAGCACTGGTGCGCCTTTTATCTAGCAACCTGTGGGCTTTGATACCATGTAAATTTGTTAGAAGACCTGCACAGATGAATCTAGCTAGTAAAGGTTGAACACACAGCTTTGCAGAGCAAAAACACTAAAAGAAAATCGAAAGAACAAAAGAATGATTCATTAAAAAATATGTTACACTGCTTATGATATAGCATCACTGGTTGAAGATCCCAAGGTAATGCGCCATAGTGGTGATCAATGAGAAGACTCAACACCTACAACAAGTTTCGGAGAGAACTAGCTAGTTGTGGAGTGAAAGAAGGAGCAAACTAGGGAGTAAATCATGCAGAAGAACTAACCAATGGCAGAATTAAAGAAGGAGCAAATCAGTGAATAAATCATGCAGAAGAACTAACCAGTTGCGGAGTTAAAGAAGGAGCAAATCAGGGGGTAAATCATGCAGAGCACTAACTAGTTGCAGAGTTAAAAAATGAGCAAAACAAGGAGTAAATCATGCAGAAGGAATCTTGCATGTAGTTCTATGCTCTAACTAAGAGTCCGCATGTAGGTGTATAGTACTTCCAACAGAAAGGAAACATTCTTCCATAGAAGAAATTCACGCTACATTTTCCTCCCTGATCTTCCGACTAAAAGCGATTTACTTGAGGACACTAAGTAAATGGGTGTGGATTTAATAGTGTAACATTTGGTGTACACAGTAAACATTGTGTTGCTTTGGCGTATCTAGCCTTTGTTTTTCCCTTAGTCTAACGAGGCGGAGGAGTTGCCCAGAAAGTTATGAAAATTCTAGTTATATTTAGAGAAAATTTGGCAATTTTTTTTAAATCTAAGTTATAGTTAGATTTCAAAATTTTAGGTGTCTTAGACATTTTTGATGTTCCATTATCAAAAACACGATTCAAACACTACCTTTACAAAAAAATTTGAATTTCTTTTCCCTGGTTCCAGTCTCTTTTGACCGTTAACGCAATTTCTCGAACTGGTTAGACGACTCCTTTGTTTTTGGTTAACTATTTTGTAAAGTACACATTGTTATTTTTGTGAAATTGGAGTAAAACATTTCGTATTTGGATTCTCTTGTTCGAAGGAATGTCTATGCGCCAAGAAAGCATGTGATGTGACTGTCAAAGAATCCACCATGCTGCCTGGCGAGTTGTCAGTCGTTGTCCACCCAAGTCTGGCCGCAGAGAGGTATCCAATTACTGAAGACAATGAGCAGTGGGCAAGGGCTAACCAGTCTGCCATAGGGTATTAAATGCCCTGGTACATGCATGCCCTATAACAATATAACATACAACGTTTATTTTTAATTTATGTAGCCACCAAAGCTGTGTGTTATATTGTTATAGGGCATGCATGTACAAAAGCATTTAATGCCCTATGGCAGACTGGTTAGCCCTTGCCATGAGCAGTGTAGTAGAACATATACACATCTCTAAGAATCCACCACATCAGAGTAGGAGGCAAAGTACCTTTCACAAGATGAAAGTTCCCACGCTGCAAATGGATCCATTGACGGAAACACATCAGCCCATCCCGGACGGAGGACCCTCCGTTGGACAGAGTCTGCCAAAGAGTTCTGCTCCGATGGAAGGGAAGGAGGCAGTGTTGCCTGAATGCGCTCCAACCAATGCGAAAAGGGAAGGGATGGACAGCATGGAGAGACCATTGATCCAGTCTTCGAGTCCCCTGCCATCAAAATATATTCACTGAGCTATTAATTCCATTTGACGGAGCTTCAGCAATCCAGACATGGCCCTGTTCCCAAGCACTGGAAAGGCGAGTGCGAGAGCAGGGTTAGTTTCCCCAAGTCGTTCTGCAATCGGACGCTGGTAGGAGTGCTGTATTTCTACGGAGGCTATGAAGCTATGAACAGTGTTATGAAAAAAACCGTGGAGTTTAGGTCTGCATATGATTCAGATGGCCACGACACACATACTGCTTCCACGGCCACTCGCAGATATGTTTACAAAGTAAGCATGTTAGGCTATCCTGGTGGAATCAATGAAAACCACCTATGTGTGGAATTGCAGAGAAAGAACTAACCATTCTCCACACACAGATTCTCCACACACAGTTCCTAATTTAATGAGGACCGGTAATAGTTTTTTTTATTAAATTTTAAACATATACCGGTAGTATATATAACTAGCAATTGTCCCAAAATGTACAAAGAGAGGCAGATAGGATTATTAAAAGGAAGAAACCTCTATAGATAGGCAAGCATATATAAATCTCACTAGTGACGAAGGCACTAACCACGATGACCATCATGTACCCGCAGATTTGATATTAAAAGAACAAAACCAAAATCAAACTATTGATATTTAAATAAAAAGAAAATTACAGTGTTTTACATGGTAATTGAAAAGGGGCGAAATTTGTGATTTGCAAATATTAAAACAAATCACTTACATTGGTGGTTGACACTACAACTAAAACATTAACTAATTGTAAGATGCTTTTCCTAAACATTATTGTTATTATTTTTAATAAAATTCATTTAATAAAAATAATTTATTTAATTTATAGAAATTTAAATTATTAAAATTTTGAAACTCATTTTGAAAAGGAAACTTCGCCTCGTCTATAGATGAACCAAAAAATAGTCTTGTGCAATTGGATCAGAAAGGGTTCATAGAAGTCTATTTAAAGAGCAATTGGCTAGTCTCTAGCATGGTTCAGGGGAGCATCAATTCACTCACTTTTCTTTCCTGACATCTACATAATACGATGCATTGGGGACTAAATTGCAGCTGCAGATGATATTTGATAATATTCTTTATTACCTTTTTTCTGAAGGGAATTTTTCGTCTGCAATCCTTCTTGATGTGCTACTGTTACATTTTTATTTAGTTGAATCTCCACATTACCACACATTGCAAGAACACTAGTAAATTCATTAAATGGTTGAGGCAAGATACAAATAACAGAATTACCTCTCCTCCTTTTAGCAACAATCCCAGGTGTAAGGATAGCAATGTCCTCAGCAAACATGGTATTGGATTTTGGAGTGTGGAAGCTTAGTTTCATTAGAGAATGTTCCTTATTATTTTGTCAAAACATCAATGAAATAGGAACATTTCCCAGCCAATCCTAATACTGATCCTACACATTAAGAGATGTGGGTCAATCGAGGCATTTGCCATGTATTTCGCTCACTTACTGGACTCCTTATGGCTTTGTAATAATATATGATATATTAACTATTCTGTAAACAAGGCACAATTTTTTTCTTTAATATGCTATATTCGGGTGTACTCACTGTGCTTATGCATTTCTGCATAGCAGCCATTGCATATAGCGAACACGCTATTCAAACACCATGTATAGCTATTGAATCTGAAAGTTGACACATTCGTTCAGTCCCGGCATATAGAAGAACTATATGGGGCCAAGCTGATGTTTGTAATAAGAGCTATCTGGGTCCTCCCTTTTGTCAGAAACAGGACCCTGAAAACAGCGACCAGACCATAATAATCAGATTCCATCAGTCACACAACAGTGGCCAAATTATAGACTATCATGGGCAGTTTCTATTTATTTGCAGCCTGACCAACCCATCTAAATGCAACGATCTGGAAAAGAGGAGTAATTCAATTCCCATTTTCTTGTTGTACAAAGTTAAAAAGAGGCAAATGGAGTATGATGTGAAAGGGGAAAGGATGTGGGCAGTTTCAATATAATTTTAGCCTTACCAACTTATGTAATTTCATGCACTGAAATGAAGGCCTTGTGATGACCTCGCCTCCTACCTATCCTTAGGTGTGGACAATGAAAATTTGCTCTAAAAATGTGTGCTCACACCATGTTTTCTATTGGTATTGTTAGTATGTCAGTTTCTTATGCACCACACATGCAGAATTCAGAGTAGAATGACATATGTTGAAGAGAAATAGGGAGGAGCCTCAGCCCAATAAATAGATAGATCATGAGAACTTGCCCCTACTACGGACTGTGTTCTCCTTGGAAACCAGCAGATGTTGATGTTGGAGACATGTTCACCACAGAGGAAATTAGGGGTGAGTGCTTAACAATTGCGCTGACACAACAGTTGTTAAGTGAGGATGATAAAAAACCATAAGCAGCAAGTGCTGAACTCCCCATGCACAATGAGACAATGGGTGCATAGTAAACAGCTTGTATACCTAGAATTGCACACCTTATGCTATTGTAAAGTTGTAAGAGCATATGTTTTGTAGCCACAACAATTATCTTTCAAACAGGAAGGGTATTCTCCAGTCAATGAATCTATGCTTCCACAAAGTGGTGCATGAAGGCACTATGATAACTCCCAAATCACAGCTTAAATATGATGTCATAACAGTCTCTTCCGTAGATTAATTTTTCCCAAAAACAATATATGAAGGTTTCAGCTTTTCCATGCAGGATATTTTGGTAATGTTGAAGTTACTGAGTTAATGGCTGAAAACTGGGGATCTATGTTACATCAGTGAGGAAGGCTTCCTTTTTGTTGTGGACAGAATAAATGAGTTGATCAAGTACAAAGTATTTCAGGTACATAGCATTTCAAGGACCTTTTTTATAGTAAATGGAAACCCAAAATATTGATCTTCTCAGAGAAGACTTATATTTTGTCAGGTTGCTCCAGCGGAATTAGAGGAGTTGCTCCTCTCGAACCTAGATATTACTAATGCTGTTGTTATTCCGTGAGTGCCATTTACTAAAGTTCCCACTTGTTGATCTGATATGCTTTCAAATGTCTATATGTAGCTAGATTTACCACTTGTTTAGCTAGCAAATATTTTTCAAGTTTTAGTTAGAATTGAACACTTGGGCTGGTAGGCCAGACGACCTTTGAAACATTAGCTGATGTCCTTTTTCGTTTTCAAATTAAGCCAAATATTCTTGCAGAGATGCTATTTATTTAAGCATGAAACTCTCTTCCTTCTGGGGTGTGTGTGGTAGGTATGAGGAGTTTTGGGGGCCTATAGATTACAAGAGAATAGCAGAAATTTTTTAGTAAACATGTTAGTTGCGTACTGATCATCTTGGCGGTTGGAGACAAAACTGGTGTTGAAGCTCCCTTTATACTATTTTCCACAACTTATTCAATAAAATTATCATATTCATGAAATTTAAAAAAAAATATTATACATCAAAGTCTATCAAAAAATTATTAAAACAACTACACAATACACCTCTACTTGCTTTTAATAAGACTCACTATTTTAAATTTATAAAAATTAATTCATACAACAGTAATGAGCTTTAAAAATATAAAATTTCCATAATGGCTTGCCAAGAGGTATATAGGGTGTCCAGAATTGCCAAAGTTTGCCCACTTATAGAGATTAAACCTATCCGCAAAAGAAGAGATTTTCGAATAGAAAACAAACACCAATAACATTTTAAAAATGGTCATTTATATTATTAAAACAACTACACAATTTATTAAAACAACTACTCAATACACCTCTACTTGCTTTTAATAAGATTCACTATTTAAAATTTATATAAATTAATTCATACAACAGTAATGAAGTTTAAAAACTTAAAATTTCCATACTGAAATTTAAAATATATATATATTATATATATATATATATATATATATATATTATATATATCTATAAATATATATATATATTATATATATATATATATATTATATTAATATATATATATATATATAAACATAAAAATAGAAAACAAACACCAATAACATTTTAAAATTGGTCATTAATGGTCATTATAAATGACGAATACATAAAGGATTAAAAATATAAAACAAAATAAAACCAACACATATATATGATTAAAAAAAAATATAAAACAAAAACATATAAATACCCATGAAATTCTAACCACGGCCTTCCATGGCCTTTCCTCACCCTGAGAAAACACATACGGTAAGTGCGTGCGTGCATAATTAGTTGTAAAAATGCAGCCCAACATTAGTTTAGCCATGGTTTCCAGCATGTAGGTATATATCAGATCCTTGTGGAAACAAAATAGATTCTAATAAATCTGTAGCTTCACCCAACCAGCTTTATATATATATACACACACAGGTAGAACATGTATAATGATGATGGTTCCCTAGCTAGGATGAACTCCACTGCATTACTAACATGTACATAATTAACATTTAACTCATCATTGCTACTGAATTGTACCTAAATTTATTACTAGGTCAACTCATCCCATGCAAATGCCAATATTATCCCATGTTGGGTAAGCCATGTGCAACACCATTGGCGTATGACAGCTACCCATGGAGTTCATGATTGGGTTCAAAATAGGTATATGATGCAAGCCTCCCTAAAGTGAATATGGTAAAGTGTCAACATACAGAGTTTACCTCTGAAATTTGGAAGGCAAGGACTGTAACACCTGTTGTGTCAGCCCTATTGTTAAAGCACTCACCCCTAATTTCCTCTGTGGTGAACATGTCTCCAACATGAACATCTGTTGGTTTCCAAGGAGAACACAGTCCGTAGTAGGGGCAAGTTCTCATGATCTATCTATTTATTGGGCTGAGGCTCCTCCCTATTTGTCTTCAACATATGTCATTCTACTCTGAATTCTGCATGTGTGGTCCGTAAGAAACTGACATACTAACAATACCAGTAGACAAAACATGGTGTGAGCACACATTTTTAGAGCAAATTTTGATTGTCCACACCTAAGGATAGGTAGGAGGCGAGGTTATTCAAAACCCTTCCTTTCAGTCCATAAAATGACATGGGTTGGTAATGCTAAAATTATATTCAAACTGCCCACATTCTTTCCCCTTTCACATCATACTCCATTTGCCTCTTTTTAACTTTGTACAAAAAGAAAATGGGAATTGAATTAATCCTCTTTTCCAGATCGCTGCATTTAGATGGGTTGGTCAGGCTGCAAATAAATAGAAATTGCCCATGATAGTCTGCAATCTGGCCACTATTGTGTGACTGATGGAATCTGATTGTTGTTATGGTCTGGCCGTTATTTTCAGGGTCCTATTTCTGACAAGAGGGAGGAGCCAGATAGCTCTTATTACAAACATCATTTGGCTCCAGATAGTTCTTCTATATGCCTGGACTGAAGGAAGAGAATTTCCAAGCAACGTCACAATTAAGTTGGGTTGCTTTTCAACCTGCTTAAGGGTCTCGAACAAGGTGCCACCTATTTTAACTCCCAAGAAGATGTTGAACACTATAAATTAAAAATATTTTCCAGATGAAGCTCTCACTGCATGGCTTTTTGAAGGTATTACCTTCAGCCTTGGAGAGCATCAAGAGAATTGTAGGCAAGAAATACAAAAAGAGAATCAGAGCAAGCTGAGGCAAGTAAGCTTCAACGATGCCTTCAATTGCGTTTTTACCCTCAATAGACTTCAGAAACAGAAAAATCTTTTTTAGTTTATTAACGGTTGTAAATGCAGAGATAAAGGTGATGGGAATCATGTAGAAGACAACAGTTAGAAACACAATAACTTTTACAACGATCTGTCGAATCATCCTCTCGTAGAAGGGAATGGAAAGGTTTTTCCACACTACTTGGCGAGGCTCGAAAGCAGGCATTGAAGACCATGTATTTGCAATTTGTGAGTGCACAACCTGTGCTGCAAAAGCCCTACTGTTAAAAATTATGAAGTCTGCTGCTACATCCTTCATTTTGAGTGTATTGGTTGCCACCCTAACAATTTCTTATTTTTAAAAGCAAACAGAGACCTCATATTTGTATTGATATAAAAGTACTAAGATCAGATGAACTTGTGAATAGCCAAGAAGCTGCCCACAGCTGGTCTTTTCCTTTTCAACCAATTAATCACACCGAGATCAGAGAGAACAACCACCGAAACATAATGACAGGGCATCGTAGAGTAACCACAACAGTATAAGAACATCTAATATTACCATATAAAAGACATTTCACAAGGACACTTTATGAAGATGAGTAAAGAGAGATTATGAATCAAAGGGAAACGTAATGACAGGGCATCGGAGAGTAACCACAACAGTATAAGAACATCTAATATTACCATATAAAAGACATTTCACAAGGACACTTTATGAAGATGAGTAAAGAGAGATTATGAATCAAAGGGTTTTGACTCGGACAAGGAGCAGGCAATTTTGGTAAAAATTGAGCCTCTGGAAGCTGAAAAAAGTTTATGAATTAAACATATTTGAATCAGACAAGAATCAGGAAATTTTTGTGAAAAGTGAGCTTTTGGAAGCCGACTTACAGATGGTAGCTATAAATCCCTTGCCAGGGGTGGGCTGAGTTAAAAGAAAAAGAAAAAAATAACAGCAGGATTGAGAATTTCTTTGTAAAGTGGATATTTTGGAATACCTAAAAGAGTATCTATTTGTATTTACTTCATACCCTTGAAGAATGTGATTTCCATTCTTTTTTATTTAGGTTGTACTACATATTTTTTTTGAATGATATCTATTCCTTTTTGTCAAATAGAGGATTTGCAATACTTTTCCTTGAAAAAGGAAAAAGGAAACCACTCATGTTGTAGAACACCATCATTTTTTATCAGTAACTATACATTGATGTATGACATAAAAAAATTTGACTCCTAAAGATGAACAGACAAAATTTTAGATGTTTGAAAGTAGTTGTTTTGAAAGCTTTATGTGCAATCTCTCACTTGAAAGGGATTGGTGTTAATGAGATAGACAATGAGCATGTTGAGATAGAAAAATTGCTGGTGAGACGGATATTTCTGTCAGATCTCCAGCTCATTGGTCATTCATCATTTAGGGAACATCCAGCTAATTGGGAGTACATCAATTGGAGCATTGGGGGCTGTTTGTGAATCATATATAGAGCTCCAACAAATGGCATTGGAGCTTTCATCTTGGGGTAGCCTTGGTGAATTATATATGAAGCTCCAAATATTGCCAATTATATCACCTATCCATCTAGCAGCTAATGTTACTATTGTGCGAAGAAAATTGTTCGTTTGTTCGTAAGTAATGTACCAAGAGATGAGACCGTGAGAAGGAGAATCGGGTGTCTTCTTTATGGCTTCCTAAATGGGCTAGCCATGTATATAATGAATCCTCTCCTCTCACTTCTTGGTATACGTCCTTGCCTCTTGTGTTATCTGCACTTGCATTCAATCCTCAAAATTTCCAGCAGAATGCATAAGTGATTAAATAAAGAAAGCATCCTCAAGAAGCAAAGATTGAAGGCAAAGGTGGATTATTTTGGAAATAGTAAAAGGGGAAATGCCTGTCTTTGAAATATTTTAAGGAAATTATAGATGAATTTTAAAATAAAAATCAGCAGTATTTTCAATCTGTAAAATTAATGAATGAAACATCACTGGTTTTAGATGTTCTGTTTTTTCAATTAAGTGCAAGTATTCTTAAAGACAACCATTTTAGTAGCTGGCTTCTAGCTGTTTGAAGCTCAAATGCTATAAATGCTATGTAACTAAAGATTTTCATCATGAAAACCCCAGTTTGAGAGGACCTTTTAAAATGCCTTAAGTGTTATCCTTTTTTGCAGTCAGATTGAAAGAGAATGTTCACCTCACTATTGTAATTTGCCTGTTGAGACAAAGTGGAAAGATGATCCTTCCTTCTACCAGTAATTACGGTCAAGCCACCCAGTGTGTGGAATACCTAATTGTTTTAAGCTAGTAGCTTAAATAATAAACATATTGAGGATAAAACAACAATGTTTAAAAATTGATCAAATTAGCAAAAGTGAGATGCACATCAAGCATAGGATAATATGTGCAAAACAAACAAAATGCAGAAACTTTCTGTGAAATCTAAAATGCAAGCAACAACTAAAGTTTCCAGAGCTTAATGAAAATGGAAACAAGAATGACATGAAATATATATATAACTTTAAGCCAATAAAATAAACTTAACACTTGGATTTCAGCATTCTGAATCGATGCATGAAAACCCCAAGTGGTTTATCAGACACTGTTACATCACATATCGAAGAAAATTAGAAAATTTAAATTCAATATGACCATCATAAAAATCACTCTAAGCATCCATGGCATATTTCACTCCGAACAAACATTTGTTTCGAGTCCATTACATTAAAATGTTTTCATAAATTTTACTATGTAACAGCAAATTTAAGCGAAAAAATAAAAAATAAAAAATTATTACCTGCAGAATTACATTAATATCTGATATTCTGGCCTTGACAATGCCTAAATTTAAGATCCCCCAACCTACATAATAACATTAATATCTGAAATTCTGGCCTTACTTGACAAGGCCTAAATTCAAGATCCCCCAGGAGGTGTGAGGCCACGATTTCTCCTTGGCCTTCATCAGTAACACCCTTGTCCAAGCAATCCACCCGTCCCATGACATCCTCTTGTCCCAAGTTGTACCCCACTCTAACATTAGCCTCAGCCCTGTCTCTGCTTCCTTATCTGCTTCATCATATCTCCCCTGGGAATTGTATATCTGAGTAAGAACAACACAGGGCTCTCCTATGAAAGGATTAAGCTCACAGGCTTTTGCAAGAAGGGTCCCCGCCTTCTCATGGGTCTTCTCCCTAGGGGGCATACAAACAGCTTCCCAATAGAAGTCTCTGGCAGTCACCTGATCTGATGGAAATATAACAGCTATGCAGTGATCAGACACGGGGGATCACAAGCTCTATTTCTTCAAAACCCCTCTTCTTCTTCTCTTCTTCGTTCTTTTGATTCCTTTATTCCCTCTGGTGCAGTTTCTCCTCCCTCACAATTACAATATAGAGAGCTCCAATGAATTCAACCTTCCCTGGAGAAGGTGAAAAGAGGAATTTGAGAAGCGGAACCTGGAAACAACACAAACAAGAGATCAGTGTGCAAATAGGCAACAAATCATAGCCTGTGTTTGAGGGAGTGGGAAGAAGAAACTAGGTTCTTAATGTCGATGTACAGGTGGAATCTCTGGAATCTCTAAAAGGGCCATTGCAGCCCATCTCAACCTCCCCCTGGTAACAATGGGGGACTCTGCCCCCTGCAATAGATCAAAACACATCTTAAAGAAGTAAGTCCTTATTCATTTCTTATGGTATGATGTGTAATAACAAACATTTAAATTGAAAACACGTGAGGAAATTGCAGATGGGAACCCAATGAGTCTCATGAAAGAGGAATCCAATCCCTAACCCTTGATATGAAAACAAAAGTATAAGACTAGAATCATTTTTTATTCTATCTGACTCTAAAGATCAAAATGGCCATTTCACACTAGCTTATATGTTTGGCTAAACAGAATAAAAAACAAATTGGGTGGCATAAATTAGAGCAATTCTAAATATTATCGAATTACATCGAAGCATATTTTTGAACAGCATGCTGGCTTCTGGGAATGTTACTAAATTAGTCGGCTGTCCTGAACAGAATGACATGATAAAATTCTATGTGGCGTGGGAAAAAGATAATTCAAATTTCAAACTTGAAAGTTTACCTTAATTTACCAGCCTATGCTGCAGGGACCCTAGAGATTAAAGAAAAATACATTGTAATTCCACATCAACTGACGATTCAGATTGAATGAACAAAAGTTAAAGAGCCTACTACGAAGTCTATATGAATTTAGTTGGGGATAGATTGAATGAACTTGCAACAGGAAGAATCTTGAAGGCCTATATTTGAGTAAGTAATAAATAACAAATCCTTTCTTGACACAATTTCTTTCAGCCATGTGTAAAGAGAATGAAATGGGGGAGCTGATTCTCTATCCAAGGAGGGCCTCCAGCTAGTCCAAAGGTAGTGACACATTATAAGAACGAAAGATGGACACTCGTTTGCCCATCGCCTCACTTATTTCGTTCTGACTAGGCATTTGTTTCGATTCAGCTTAGAGCTGTTATTGCATATCAATATGTGCTTTATAAAAAATCCTTAAGGGACAAGTATTCGGATAATGTTGAACTTGTTGATATTTTATTTTCTTTTACGGATGAAATTTAGGTTTTTTTTCCTACGAGAATTTATAAAAAACAAAAAAGAAAA
>APFE030936081.1:399626-432148 GCA_000404065.3 Pinus taeda
TTGGACTGGGAAAGGGAAATACCTTCCTTGGATTGCAAGACTTGAAGACCAAGAAAATAATGCAAGTGTCCTAAGTCTATCATTTCAAACTTCTTTTTAAGGCTGGACTTCACATTGTTTATAAGGTTGGGATCACTACCAGTAAGGATAAGATCATCAACATAAAGAACAAGAATGATAAGAGACTTTCTCAAAAGAGTATTGTCAGAATGAGACCTAGAAAAGCTAGTATCTAAAAGAAAGCTATCCATTTTGGCATACCAAGCTCGAGGGGCTTGCTTGAAACCATAAAGGGATTTTTTAAGCTGACATATAAGGCTAGATTCAGTTTGTATAAAGCCAGGAGGTTGTTCCATATACATTTCTTCTTGCAAGTCCCCATGCAAGAAGGCAGATTTAACATCCATCTGATGGACATCCCATTTGAAAGAGGCAGCAAGGGAAAGAACAAGGCGGATATAGTTCCTTTTGGCAACATGGGAGAAGGTTTCAGTATAGTCAATGCCGTCAACTTGTGAAAAGCCCTTAGAAACTAGACGAGCTTTATGTTTATCAACTTTTCCATCTCGTCCAAACTTGGTTTTGTAAACCCATTTACATCTAACAAGTTTTCTTCCCTTTGGAAGAGGAATAAGATACCATGTATCATTTGCCAATAATGAATGATATTCTTCATTCATAGCTACATCACGATCTGGATGGCCTGAAGCTTCTGCAAAGGTGTCAGGATCATAATTCACTGAAGCTTGAGCTAATAAAGAAGAGGCTCTACCGAATTGAGAACGTGTATGTCACTGATCTGTAGGATCACCTGCAAGAGCACCTGTTGCATCTCGAGTAGCACAGACCCATTTTGGAAGCTGAGGAGTTGAAGGAGAATACTGAGAAGGTGGGGGAGGATTTTCATCCTCGCTGTCATCATTTGAAGAAGAAATATTTTCAGAAGTAGAAGGGATAGAGAGAGGTGGCACATCTGCTGAACTAGGCTCATAGGCCGATATATTTTGAGCAAACTTTACATCTCTTCTAATGATAACATTTTTGGGCTTAAGTGGAATAAGTCTATATCCTTTGACATCTTTAGGTTATCCAACAAAAATATATTTTTCACTCTTAGGTTCTAAAGCTTTATGTTTCTCATCTAGAATATGGGCCCATGCTTCATTTCCAAAAACCCGAAAGTGACTTACATTTGGTTTAATTGAGCTCCATGCTTCTTCTGGAGTGATATTCTTTAAAACCTTAGTAGGAGTGTGTTTTACTATGTAATTTGCATATTTAATTGCTTCTGCCCAAAAATTAAGACCGTCCTTTAGATTGAAGCATACAATCAACCATTTCATTTAAAGTGTGATTCTTCCTTTCAGCTACACCATTTTGTTGTGGAGTATATGGAACAGTATGTTGCATCTGAATTCCATCCTCACTATAAAAGTTGATAAATTTGTTGTTAACATATTATCCGCCATTATCAAATCTTAGCTTAAAAATTTGATGTCCAAATTGCTTCTCAACAAAGGCCTTAAAGGCCAAGAACATGTTAAATACTTCACTCTTGAGTTTTAAAAAGTATACTCAAGTGTGTCTGGAGAAATCATCAATGAAAGTTAAAAAATACTTGTAGCCAGAAAATGAAACAATTGGAAGTGGACCGCATAAATCATTATGCATAAGCTGTAAAGGGGCTAAGGCGTGCCAAGAGGCACATTTTTCAAAACTATCCCGATGATGTTTTTCGAGTACACATTCGGAACAAACACCATCTCTTCAAGATACCATAGGAAGACCTATCACCATATTTTCTTTACATAGATTTTGAAGGGAGTGATAGTTTAAGTGACCAAATCGCTCATGCCAAAGTTTGCTCACTTCATCATTATGAGAAACAAATACCGAGGGAAGAGTTGATGACCCAAAGTTGTTAAACTTATACAACCTTGTAAAATCATTAGCAATGCCAGTAGCTAAAATCTATCTAGGATCTCTCAGGTCCTTAATTAAAACATCATGAGGTGAGAATTCATCGATTTTACCTTCACCTGATTGAGTTATCTGATATACAGATAGAAGGTTGCAGGATAAGTTTGGAACACATAATACATCATTAAATTGACCATTGTCTAGATGAACAGTTCGAGTCCCTACAACACTAAGAGATCTATCATCACTAACATATATATCTTTAGTGTTACAATCATGTAAAGAAGAAAACATGGCTTTGTTTTTGGCCATGTGATAAGAAGCTCCAGAATCAATGAACCATTCATGATATGAGAAGAAGAAGATACATTTAGTGCATACCCAGACCGAGATGCTTGACAACCACATGCAGAAAGTGTTATTCCTAAAGATGAAGTTGAAGTTGAAGAGTGCTCCAAATGGATGTTATGCTTCTTCAATGCTGCTTCCAAGGCTTCCATCTTCTTAAAGCATTTGGATTCTAAGTGGCCATCTCAATTACAAAAGTGACAATGTATATTAGTCTTCTTCCCTTTGTTTTTATTTGCCTTATCATTTTGTTGAAATGATTTTTCATTTTGAAAATGAAATTGCTTAGGACCCTTGTTTGGTTTAGGACCATTCTTTTTAGGATACTGCTTCTTTGGATTCTTTGAATTTGGTTGTTGTTGGGTGGCTAAGGCTTTCTTAGAAGAGTTTCCAAGATCAAGAAGACCAAGATGTAAGAGTTTTTCTTGTTCTCTTATTAAAAAATCACAAAAAGGCATCAAGGGAGACTTGTAGTCTTGTCTTTGAGAAATAAAGGCTTCTCTAGTAGAATGGAAGGTGGAAACAAACACAAAGTAGGCTGGTCCCAACTTAGTAAGAATGGAATAGATAAGGCTACCATCTTCTTTCTTAACCTTAACACCTTCCAAGAGAAGTCTAAGGGTCTTGAACTTGGACAAAAAATCTTCAATGGAAGAAATATTATTGGGGTCCAACGTAAGAAATTCATTTTCGAGTTGATGGGCTCTAATTTCATTTTTAATTCCAAAAACTTTAGTGAGCTGTTTCATTGCTTCATTAGGGTTATCAAGTTCTGCGATATGGAATCTAAGGTTTGGAGAAATAGGCGTCCCTATCAACCCACGTGCTTGATCTTGCCTATTTTCCCATTTGACTGCCTTATCTTCATCTTTAGGTTTAGTTTCTTGGCCAGAGGCCATTCTGTAAAGACCTTTACTTCTTAGTAAATCCACAATGTAGGACCACCATTGGAAGTAGTTGGTGTTGTCAAGAATAACTTGGCATGGACTTTCCATTTTAACAAAAACTGAAGCTGTAGATACTGAAATTAAGTGTTCCAATGGAAATATCTCAAAAAATTACGTAGATTAAAAAAAAAATGGTTTCTGGATGAAGAAGTTATGGATTTTTGAAGAGAAGTTGTTGAAGATGCCGACGAAGTGCGTGAATGTGCGGAAGTGAATGATAATGTTATATTTAAACCTCCCCTTCCCCCCACACATCCCCCCCCTCCTTCCCAACTTAATATAATTAGCTCACTTAAAAAAAAAATAAAAAATTATGTGACCTACTTTTATAAATAAGTGAAGGTCACATTTACAATGGTACTTTATGAGCTACCCACTAAATTGTAACTTAAATAAAGGATAAAGAGACTTTAGAATTATAAGTGACTCACTTTTTATAATGGGTAAGAACACTTTTACATAAAGTAACTTTAAAACCTAAGTTACATGTGCGTTTTGAAAAAGAAACTCAACAAAAAGATAGACTTGGACTCAAGACCTCTATTCTCATAAAGTAAATTTGGACCAAATGTGCTAGTTTACAAGGTTAGTGATTTTTGGAAAAGAGGAAGGTCTTTTTTGTTTTTGTTTATTTTTTTTATGAAACTTTGGGGTGCGTGCTTACTTGAAAAAACTCTTTTTTCCTACAAAATAAAAAACAAACCTTATGTTTTGAAGTTAGCTTTCGCTAGAACCTAAATATTTTCCTCAATGTTTCTGATTTTCCGAGATCACACTAAGGCGCAGTGGAAAAGAGCATACGCATGAGAAAAATCCTTCCTTTTTGTTTCTGATTTGCCCAGATCGCACAGAGTTGCAGGGCAAAGAGCATACACAGAAATGAAAGGTATAAATCCGGTAATAAGAAAACATAGAACTAAATAAACTGAAATAAACAGAGAGATGTATAAATAAAACTACAAATAAAGACTGTATATCTCCAGATCTTAAAAATGACGTAGCTAGGGCTACCATAAACCTTTTCACGTGAAACGAATGGGGTTCCTCACTATAACAGATGCTCCTAACACAATAGAGTAGTCCTCTCGGCCCGAAAGCAGTCAGAAATAGTAGACCCAGGACATGACAGTCAGATGCAGTTGTACCGGCTTCGGATTTGGATCACCAACGGATGCGGCCCTCAAATAACTCTGATACCATGAAGGAATTTACAGGGTAAGTTCCTCAGATAGAACACCAAAGGACACCGCTCACAAATAGATCACAGATCAATACACTAGTATTATTGACGTGGTTAAAACCCTCAAAGAGGGAAACAGTCCACGGCCTGAGCCAACGCGGCCACTTCAAACAACTTATTAATAAAAGAATGAAAATTTACATAAGCTTCTCTCATGAACAGTCACCCTACAAATGACCCTCCATGCTCTTTAAATAGAGATCATGGACCAATCAGGTGTTAAGCCATGGATCAAGTGTCGGTAATACCAAGGAGAGAATGAACCGTCGAATCATTTCATGTCTAGAACATATCATGACCGTTGGATTGTTAGTTATAAATGTACATAGTAAAGAAACACACTTTACCTAACTCTACACTAGACCAAGTTATACTTAGCTATTTCCTATGTGTCGGAATATCCTAACTCTTGTGCATTTGTTTTGTTCCTTATCTTGGGTGCATTTAAAAGTTGATATTATCATGTGTATGTCTAGAGCAAGCTTGGCTTGTATACTAATGTCACAAATTCCAAATGTTTTTTATAATAGTTGTAGGTGAACAATTTTTGTTGATCTCGAGCATGGAGGAGGAGAATGAATATTAATTGAACTTCTTGGTATTAAACTGATAGAAACGCCTTTGGTTATGTAATATGGGAGCAAAAAGTAGAAGTCTTTATAAAGGCAATAAAAATGAGAAGAATTATAAAGGAAAATATTATTGGTGAAATAGAAGATATATAATTTTTTGATTAAAGATATGCAATAATGAATAATTTTTATGTAGAGTTTGAAAGAATTTAAATAAGTAATATATATATATATATAAAAATGCGTGAGTAAAATTTACAATTTAAATAGTAATATTTAAGAAAAAAGTAAGAATAAATATGGTGTGAATTAGATTTAAAATAAAATGAAAGGACGAGATATTACATAAATAATATAAGATGCAATATTAAATCAAATGGTGAAAAATACTAAATGTACATAACAATACAAAATGGTTAGGAGGGTGGTAATTTACTTATAAGAAAAAATGTTATGTTCATGCTCATTTGCAAAATACTCATAATAAGAGCTAATGTACCTTTTTACATAATACCCAAATCCTTAGAGGAAAAAAACTGTAAAATCCAAGAACTCAAACTAAATAAATTATAAAATCTAAAAACCCTAATTATGTGATTTGAGGTGATGAAAGGAATGTGAGCATGAGAGAACCTAGTATGTGTGTCAACTTCTTGAAACCATAGCTTTCACACAAAAGCTCAATTTTGGGCACTCTTTAGGTCCTTACACAATTTCTTCCAAGTTTTACTCGCTTGGTGTGTCTGGTCATTGACAATATCTAGTTTACAAAAAACATGCATGGAAAGGACCCAAAAAATGCATTATAAGTTCAAGATTTATGAGACTATTGTAAATTTGACAATTTTTAGGATTGTTTCTTTGATGGTGATAAACTCAAATGGCCACTACTAACAAAGTTAGTATAAGGAGAACTCTCCAATGTTCACATTTTCTTAACAATTATAATAGGGAGATTTATATTAGTAAATCTATGCCCATAAAGCACAACAAGAGTACAACAAAGAATTACAAATTTAGTTCTAGCTAGAGGACAAAATTCCATTTTTTTTGGTTTTAAGCATAACCAGTCCTTGACTGATACAACTTTGTACAAAAAAAATTCAAAGAGGGTTGAAGAGCAGACCCTGTAAAATAATCCTAGTACTAAAACAATAAAGCACTTCATTAAGTAAAATTTGGAGTAGTTGGAGGCAAATTGGTTTGGCTATCTTCCTGCTTCTCCTCTTACACAAGATTTTTCAGGTTCGAAAGAGCGAAGTTGTAAGTTGGTGATGAAGTGATATCTGAGAGACATGATGGAGGAATTTTGTTATGTAATCCCCTTTGAGCAACCTATAATTCTCTGACAATATTGTGAACAATGTCCAAATCATCATCTAATATCTGTGTTGAGTGTCAGTTTTGGAGGATTTTGTATAGTAAAAGCTCTACCTAAGCTTCCAATTTGTTAACTTTGATTTGCAACTTGCAATGTTGGATGAAAGCGTTGTCCTAATTCCCATGAGACTAAGAGACACATGATTGGCTAGAAAGAGAGATCTAGACTTCCATTGTAAGAAAAATGATGAAACACAATAATTGAGGGACCAAGGGTGATATGCAACAAACAAACTTACCGAGCACTTTAATTCAAAGACCAAACAACTAAAAATAAGAGAAGTTGACTATAATAGGCTGACAAGATCAATTGGGCATCCACCCCAAACGATGATGGGGAAGCTAGATGGCCAAATCCATTGTATGGTGGGATATCAGAGTCCAAACCAAGAAGAGGCAAGGGAAAACTAAAATGATGATGTTTCTTGGCAAGGTCTAAGGCTTGTAGATATGACAAGACTTAATGTTTACACAAGGAGGATCATTCAATGACATGCTGGAGACATTCTTTTGGTCTATCATTTGACATTTATGCTTTATGGGAGTTGACACATGGAGCATGATATTTTGATCATAACAGTTTCCACATCCAAAATGAAGGCCTTATTGGGTTTCTTATTACCTTCATATTTGTTATTTCTTAAGTTAAGGTGAAATTTGATTTGGGTGAAGGTTTGGGGAGCTTCTCTTATTCTATGGATGATTAATTTGAGATGGAGATTTAAAGGGGAAGAGCCCAATGGAAGATAACAAATATTATTTTTTGAACATTCTATGACAATTAAGATTTAAATGCTCCTTAAAACTATGAGGAAAATACCTTGGTACAAGGTGTAATCTTATGCCTGATTATTTGTTGTAACTCCAATATTACGTGAGAAAATGAAAACACTAAATGTCCTCCTGGGTCATAAAGAACCATTCCCGCGCCTACCACCCTAGAAAGTTGTCATTTTTTTAGAGGTCACTTTTAATGGTTATTTTTATCTATGAATAAAAAGTGTTGCTACCAGTAGCATTTTATTTTTTAGGGGGTGGTTAAAATTGGGACTTATTTGGAATCTTGGTGTTGGCAATTAGACAAAACCCTAAAATTGAACGTGAAATAGAAAATTGATTCAACCATTAGCACCAATTTTATTTTTGGAGTTAAAATTACAACTTAACTGAAAGCACAACATTAACAATTAGAACCATTGCAATTAAAAGCCTAAAATTTGCTCTTAAAATTCATTAATTCTTGAATTATTTTTTTGATAATTTACATTTTAAAAAATGACAATAACCAAAAAATTATTTTTTATAAATTTATATTTAAAATTTTAATCTAACAGAATAACCACATTTTGGATAATTTTATATTAAAAAAATTAACAAAATAACCCATGGAAAAATTGAAAAGGAAATATATTTTTAATTTAAAAATTGAAAAATAACATTTTCTGTTAAAAATGCAAAACCTTTGACACTCCTTGCCTCTTGATTCTAGGTTTAGCGATGATACAAGTAGTGCATGATATAATGTATGTGTTGATGTCTTGTTTGAGCTTTGGCTAGAAGAAGTACTTTTGTGGCACTACGACTATATTTTCATGTTTAAATGCCATACCACTCAACTATAGTGTGCCTCCCAAATCATTTCTTACACTTGCCTTAAGCAACATAAAGATGACCCAAATGGCATAGAATTCATTCGTTGAGGTGAAGATCTAAAACACGTTTATCTATGACTAGTGCCTAGTGTACAACACAAATTCATGATCAATGTGATATCTTTGGGGCCACTCCAAAGTCTCATGTCCAAAAGAATTGAGGATCATGGTTAATGCCAGAAATAGAGCTAGCTTAGATGGTATGCAACTTGATTGTTACTTTCCTTCTTATACTTAATGTTCAAGTGAAATTATTTAAGATAAGTGCAATATTTTTTATGGTGCTCATTATGAAAATTTCCTTATGTCTATTAGATATAAAATTCACGTGGTTAGTGTGGATGATTATTTCCTTTTCTAGAATACAATGTTTCCACTATCACTATTCATGAATAATGGAGTAAATGTATTTGTATAGGTGGGGAATTTACAACCCACTTTAGAGAGTGCCTTGTTATGATAAACCATTGAATGTCAAGGTTATGTGAGGATAACATCAACAACATAATATAAGGCATCTATATTAATTTCAAATGGTTGTTGTAGATTTGGAAGAATTAAGGCTTTCTTCATTAAAGGCAATGCTTTATCTCCTATTATACTTTCTATTATGATTTAACAAAAAAATGCTATAATCTCTAGCCTTGGTCACCTAGATTATGGGTAAAATGATATGAGAGAAGCCCAACACAAACTCATGATATAAGTTGGTAAGGTCCAAGAAGTTATGAAGCTCTATTAGTAGCCTTGAGGCTGACCAATCATGGATGACTTAGATCTTAGTTGGATGCACATGTGCACCATGCCCATCCATAATGTACCCTAGAGATTAATTCTTGGCATACCAAATGAGCACTTCTCTAGGTTGACATATAACTTATGTTTCCTCAAGATGCTCAACATTTTCTAAATATGGTTCAAATGCTCTTCCCAATTAATGTTAAAGAGGAGGATGTTGTCTAGGTATATGACTGCAAATTTTTTGGAGAATAATCACATAATATGATCCATCATACTTAGGAATGTTGTTGGCACATTAGTCAAGCTATAAGGTATGACCAATCACTCGAAGAGACCTTCCTTTGAATTGAAGGATGTCTTCCACACATTAGTTGGACTGATTGGCATATAGTGATAGCTCGATTAAAGGTCAATATTGCTAAAAACTTGGCATATTTAAGTTGATTGAGAAGACCATCGATTTGAATAGAGGGTTACCAATTCTTAAAATTTATTTTGTTCAAGGATATTTTCTCAATAATGATTCTACATGTTCCATCCTTCTTTTAAACCAACTGAATAAGGCTCCCACAAGGCTAAGAAATTTCTATATTGTGGCCTATTTGTATTAGTTCTTGAATCTATCATTTGATATCCTCATTCTCTAGAAGACAATATCTATATACAAGGCAATTTAGAAAGGGGGCACGTTGTGTCAATCAATTGCATGCCAAATGTACTCATATAAGTGTGGTGAATATGTATTTGGAGTGTTCCACAACTAATATACATGTGTTTTTTGCATAGAGGGAAACTTTGTAGAGGGTTTAGTGATCATGACGATTTTATTTTCTCCATATAACTTGACCATGAAGAGCATAAATCTACAGTTCTAATAGATTATCTTCCTACATTGCTTAGTAATTATTAGAAACATTGTAGTAGTTAAGGCTACCTCCTGTATCATGTACACTTTATTTCCTAGGGTGATAATGATACTATGGACCCTACATTGGTAAACATGATGATACTTCCACATATATGATTATACTAAAAGAACACTAGAAACTTCAAGCAAGGAAACATCACATAGTACCTTTCATTTGAAGGGATAGATGTCATATTTCAAGTGACATTGATCAAAGCATATGTCTCATCCCTAGTTCAAATAATCGTTAGTGTGTGGTTTTAAGTGTAAGGTCACTAACAAATTCATCTTATTAACGACCTTTTCTAAGTGCAAATTATTCTAGCTATCACTATCAACAATGAAATGCAATGGTGTCCCCTTCACCCATAATTGTTAGTGGAAGAGACTCACACCTTCCTCATGTTCCTCTAATTTGTTGGAATAAGGAATTACTTGGGGTGGTGAATAAGTAATAGTGAGGTTCCTAAATCTTTAAGTACAAACCTTTAATTCTTTTAACTACTATCAATTATTTGAGAGAGCATTCATACTACAATAGACATGAAAAATAAGATAAGACATTCACATATGTTCACAATTCATCAAATGACAAACATACACATATATTAACACAAGTATTTTTACATGGAAACCCAAAGGAAAAAACCACCAATATGTTTGTTATTATGATGTAATTTAAGCACCCACTTAATTACAACAAGTTGTTTGTGAACACACATTCATAGGAGGTCCCAACACCTTTCATATAGCAAACCACAACTTGCCAAGAGGCACCAATCTCTTATCAATGCAGACCACTACCTGCTATAGCCATGGTTCTATTTTTCATACAATTTTAAAATTGAAAACGAAGGCTAATACATATACATAGAAATATAAATATGATCTACTACAGTACCAAATCCTTTCCTTTAGCTCTGTAGTTCTCCTTTGAATTGTGCTCTTCTGCTGCTCAACCAACTCTAGTCACTACCGTCTGCTACATTATATCTCAGTTAAACATTTGGCCCAGTCACCCTCTCATTTACTCCCTCACAACGCTGCACTCTTCATCTTCACAATAATTCTACATTCCCCACTTTTCTCAACCGGTCTCCAATGTTTTGTTCCTCTATAGTGCTAGTAACGATGATGTATATGTTGTACATTACACACTACCTAAGAGTATACTCATCATTCCTCTCCATGTTTGTTGTTACATCAAATTTCTTGGCCACTACAGTTTCATTAAACCACAAAATGGCCAACTAAGTGTAATCAAAAACTATAGGTGCATTATAATCAATGCAAAGAATGGTCACCTAAGTGTTCTCTCATACTATGAATTGAATCTGAAGCTTCCCTTTGCACTAAAAAATAATCGTCAATGAGTTCACTCTATACATACCACATGGTCATCTTGCATACTCCAACAAGGCTCCCCATTTCCTCTTATCCTCTTAACTACTTATCAGAGAATTGAGTTTATTGAATGCGTGGCTCTCCTTCATGTAGTAGATGCATCACTCTATTTGAGGCCACAGAATTACTGCTATGATGTATCAAAATCATTCTCTTCATTTATTTCTTAGTGGAGTGCAAGTAACATTAGACGAGGCTTGCTTTGGCTTGGGACCGATTTTACAATAGTCATTAATCAAATGGCACCAACCTCTATGTGTGCATTTACTATTAGCTGCTAATTCTTTCATCCTTCAAAAATATGTCCAAAACTATGTTGAAATTGTTAGGATATTCTAACACATAGGAAATATTTAAGTATAACTTGGTTTAGTGTAGAGTCAGGTAAAGTGTGTTTCTTTACTATGTACATTTGTAACTTACAATCCGACGGTCACGATATGTTCTAGACATGAAGTGATTCGACAATTCATTCTCTCCTCGGTATTACCAGCACTTGATCTGTGACTTAACACCTGATTGATCCATGATCTCTATTTAAAGAGCATGGATGGTCATTTGTAGGGTAACCGTTCATGAGAGAAGCTTATGTAAATTTTCATTCTTTTATTAATAAATTGTCTGAAGTGGTCGTGTTGGCTCAGGCCATGCACTATTTTCCTCTTTGAGGGTTTTAACCACGTCAAGAATACTGGTGTATTGATATGTGATCTATTTGTGAATGGTCTCCTTTAGTGTTCTATCTGAGGAACTTACCCTATAAATTCCTACATGGTATCGAAGCTATTTGAGGGTTGCATCCTTTGGTGATCCAAATCAGAAGACGGTACAACTGCATCCGACTTTCGTTTCTTAGATCTACTATTTTTGACTACTTTCAGGCCAGATGATTGCTCTATTGTGTTAGGAGCATCTATTCCAGTGGGGAACCCATTTCGTTTCACGTGAAAAGGTTTCTGGTAGCCCTAGATACGTCATTTTTAAGATTCGGAGCTATACAACCTTTTTTGCAGTTTTAACTATTCATCTCTCTATTTATTTCAGTTTATTTAGCTCTTAGTTTTTTATTACCGTATCTATACCTTTCATTTCTGTGTATGCTCTTTGTCCCGCGACTCTGTGCGATGTGGGCAAATCAGAAACAAAAAGGAAAGATTTTTCTCATGCTTATGCTCTTTTCCGCCGCAGCTTAGTGTGATCTCGGAAAATCAGAAACATTGAGGAAAGTATTTAGTTTCCGACGTGTTGTGGCCACAACCATCACCCTATTAAAACTTGCCCTGATAGCAATTTTTCATGGGTCCCCCTAAAAGTTTGTTCGTCCACCTCTCCGAATGATCCATTTTATCCCGAAGACTTTAACTTGTTGCCAAGTCAAATCTTTAATTTGTAATGGTCAAGACCCGCCTTTTGATAAATCTTCATTGCATAGTTCATTCTTGGCCCAACTCAGCCCTTCATTCATTCCCTCCATCAAACTTTTCAATTTTCATATGCATTCATGGCACTTCTATGCTTACTCACATAATCACCTCCACCCTCACTTTTATCGCACCTTATTTCGTTCTAACTCTTTATAACGAAAATCCCTCACAAAACATACATAAATCCCTTTTGGGGGCTTATCACAATTAACTTAATGTATGCCATGAGGCTCCGAACTTGACGATGTTATAAACCACAATATATACATTTTCGAGTCTGAAAACCCCGTTACATATCACAATCAGTCCAAGTCCAAGGCATATGCATACATGGCGTGCCGCTACCCTCTGGACCCAACGGCCTTATCAACCAGAATACATATATCTTTAGGTCCGAAGCATTTCGCATATCGCAATCGACAGGGTCTCAGGGCTTGACCATAAGGTGTGCAGCGATGTGGCGAACCCGCCGATCTTATTAAGCATATCATATGATATATTGGATCCGGAGTTAATCACTTATCGCTATCGAGAGGCACAGGGCTTATATATATGGCGTGCTACCATCTACCAGACCCGATTGTTTTATCAACCATGATATATATATAATATATATATAATATAATATATATATATATATATATAATATTAAGTTGGTGCATTTGCGTATCGCAATGCGGTCTTTGTCTCAAATCATTTTAATTAAGCACGCGTTTACCGGACCGATGAATATTTTAGGCTACAACATATAATATTTGAGGTTCATCTTGGGCAATTGACTCAGGTTTTCCTATGTATTTCTTTGTTTTCCAAATTTTCCAAAATTATAATGGAATCGGATTTTATTGTAAAGGGCAAGCTTGTGGACTCCCGATAGTGCAATTGTGCATCGGGGCGGTGGAAGGCATGGGTCCTGTGACCTGAGAGGGGGTCGATACCCGATTGAATAAGAGGAAGCCCTTGGAAACTGTGCCAAGCCTATGCTTTGAGCGGGAAATTGTATGTTGACTGTGTTTTATGCATAAATCCTTTTCACACTTGTTCCCACAATTATAAAAGTTAATGGAAGCAGTGTTTGTGTTTCATGTGAATATCTCTGTTATATTGCTCACAATTATGAAGCTAATGATAGTTATCTTTACAGGTGAGAGGTAAAGGATGCAAGAGGGAATACAAAGAGCCATGGATGTAGAAAAACTACATTTAAGGGTCTGGCTGCAAGCGTTCCAGGTTGGGAGCCCACGCATTGCCTGTGCATTCCGTAAGCAGAGCTGTCCCGGTCTTCATTATGGGGAGGCAACACACAATCACCCTTTTTTCCAACATCTGTTCCCTCCTCAAGAAACGAATCAACCCAGCAATTAGGCCTTCTACGTGCCAACGGTCACGCTAGTGATCCTATCTCTATGTACTCGATTGGCATATCTGAAACAGTGGGAGGATGAAGAGGCAGGGTGACCTCAGCTTGTAGTTTCACCAACCTGCCGCATCTGTACATACCGATCTGTGTAACAATAAGAGGCAGGGAAAGGTTAGGGAAGGCCGAGGGTCGTTTGAGGCTACATAAGTATTACCTCCGAAGAGGGGAAAGGGCTCTGGATTTTCAAGAAGAACGGTGTTGCTTTATTGTGAATGAGGAGGACTGTTTTTTAGGGAAGAGGGGGCCTTTAGTTTCAAACTCATTGTATTGTTTTGAATCAGAGTGTTGTTGTTGGCATGAATGTAAATGTGATTTATATTTATGCATATTGATGACTGACAGTTCACTATTAGTCCTGTTAAATTGAATGTGATTCAGTTTCATGGTTAAGTTGTGAATGGTCTCTGATTTGAAACTAAATTAAACATCAGCTGCAGTTTTAATTCCAGAGAAGAATGTGGATTCCTATATGAGTGATTGGATTGCAATTTAGCTTTAATACAGTCTTGTCCAGCCGTGAATTCAGTGATTGATTCATTTGGACTTGAATCTATGTATGATGTTTAACCTTCTTTGTCACGATCCTGCTGAACATATATATGATGTTTAAACCTCTGTATCATGCTCTTGCAGGATAGATTAGAGTAGCGAGGAATAGATTAGAGTAGTTAGAAGTAGTATAGATAGGATTTAATACATAGAGGTTAACTGTTTTATCTTTGTTGATTTAATTGAGGTCTTCCTCCCGGAAGCAATCTTTCGACACGTTCAAACGGTTTACGGGGTCCCTTAAAACCCATCGGAGCTAGCCATTCCAAGCGAAAGTAGGTCTAATTGGGGCTTGCGATCGAGTTAGTTCCCCTTGTTGGCATAGCGAACATCAGCCATGTCAACACGGCAAAAGCTAATTTCAAGCCATAAGGTTTGGTTTTTTTTGCATGTCTGTGTTGGGTTATGTGGTTTTTTGTTTTGTAAGCAAAAAAAGTTTTTTCAAGTAAGCACGCACCCCAAAGCTTCAATGACTAAAAAAAAAACCCTTCGTCTTTTCCAAAAATTACTAACCTTTTACACTAGCTCACTTGGTCCAAAGTTAATTTATGAGAATAGAGGTCTTGGGTTCAAGTCTTTCTTTTTGTTGAGTTACTTTGTCAAAAAGCACATGTAACTTATGTTTTAAAGTTACTTTATGTAAAAGTGTTCTCGCCCATTATATAAAGTGAGTCACTATAATTCTAAAGTCTCTTTATCTTTTATTTAAGTTACAATTTAGTAGGTAGCTCACAAAATACCATTGTAAAAGTGACTTTCACTTATTTATAAAAGTGAATCAAAAAAAAAAAAAAAATTAAGATAAGTTTGAAAAGGGGGGGATTTTTTTTAAATATAGCATTATCATTCATTTATGCACATTCACGCACTTTGTCAGCATCTTCAACAACTTTTATTGAAAAAGCCATAACTTCTTCATCCGGAAGCCGTTTTCAGAGCCAACTTTTTTTAATCGACCTAATTTTTCAAGATCTTTCCATTAGAACACTTAGTTTCAGCATCCACGGCTTTAGTTTCTGTTAAAATGGAAATTACATGCCAAGTTATTCTTGACAACACCAACTACTTCCAATGGTGGTCCTACATAGTGGATTTACTTAGAAGTAAAGGTCTTTACAGAATAGCCTCAGGCCGAGAAACTAAACCTAAAGATGAAGATAAGGCAGCCAAATGGGAAAATAGACAAGGTCAAGCACGTGGGTTGATAGGGATGTCTATTTCTCCACTCCTTAGATTCCATATTGCATAACTTGATACCCCTAATGAAGCAATGAAACAACTCACTAAAGTTTCTGGAATTAAAGATGAAACTAGAGCCCATCAACTTGAAAATGAGTTGCTTATGTTGGACCCCAATAATTTTTCTTCCATTGAAGATTTTTTATCCAAGTTCAAGACCTTAAACTTCTTTTGGAAGGTGTTAAGGTTAAGAAAGAAGATGGTAGCCTTATCTATTCCATTCTTACTAAGTTGGGACCAGCCTACTCTGTGTTTGTTTCCACCTTCCATTCTACTAGAGAAGCATTTATTTCTCAAGGACAAGACTACAAGTCCCCCTTTTTTGATGCCTTTTGTGATTCTTTAATAAGAGAACAATAAAAACTCTTACATCTTGGTCTTCTTAATTTTGGAAACTCTTCTAAGAAAGCCTTAACTGCCCAACAACAACCAAATTCAAAGAATCCTAAGAAGCAATATCCTAAAAGGAATAGTCCTAAACCAAACAAGGGTCCTAAGCAATTTCAGTCTCAAAATGAAAAATCATTTCAACAAAATGATAAGGTAAATAAAAACAAAGGGAAGAAGAATGATAGACATTGCAACTTTTGTAATCAAGATGGCCACTTAAAATCCAAATGCTTTAAGAAGATGGAAGCCTTGGAAGCAGCGATGAAGAAGCATAACATCCATTTGGAGCACTCTTCAACTTCAACTTCATCTTCAGGAATAGAACTTCTTGCATGTGGTTGTCAAGCAACTCGGTCTGGTTATGCACTAAATGTATCTTCTTCTTCTCATTCTCATGAGTGGCTCATTGATTCTGGAGCTTCTTATCACATGGCCAAAAACAAAGCTATGTTTTCTTCTTTAAATGATTCTAACATCAAAAATATATGTTGGTGATGATAGATCTCTTAGTGTTGTAGGGATTGGAACTATTCATCTAGACAATAGTCAATTTAATGATGTATTATGTGTTCCAACCTTATCCTGCAACCTTCTATCTGTATATCAAATAACTCATTTAGGTGAAAGTAAAATCGTTGAATTTTCACCTCACGATGTTGTAATTAAGGACCTAAGAGATCCTAGACAGATTTTAGCTACTGACATTGCTGACGATTCTACAAGGTTGTATAAGTTTAACAACTTTGGGTCATCAACACTTCCCTTGGTAATTGTTTCTCATAATGATGAAGTGATCAAACTTTAGCATGAGCGATTTGGTCACTTAAACTATCGCTCCCTTCAAAATCTATGTAAAGAAAATATGGTGACCAGTCTTTCTATGGTATCTTGCAGAGATGGTGTTTGTTCCGGATGTGTACTAGAAAAACATCATCGGGATAGTTTTGAAAAACGTGTCTCTTGGCACACCTCAGCCCCTTTACAACTTGTGCATAGTGAATTATGTGGTCCACTTCCAGTTGTTTCATTCTCTAACTACAAGTATTTCTTAACTTTCATTGATGATTTCTCTAGATGCACTTGGGTATACTTCTTAAAACTCAAGAGTGAAGTCTTTAACGTGTTCTTTGCCTTTAAGGCCTTTGTTGAGAAACAATCTGGACATCAAATTCTTAAGCTAAGATCAGATAATGGCGGAGAATATGTTAACAAAAAATTCATCAACTTTTGCACTGAGCATGGAATTCAAATGCAACATATTGTTCCATATACTCCACAACAAAATGGTGTAGCTAAAAGGAAGAATCACACCTTAGAGGAAATGGCTAATTGTATGCTTCAATCTAAAGAACTTAGTCTTAATTTTTGGGCAGAAGCAATTAACTGTGCAAATTACATAGTAAATCACACTCCTACTAAGGTTTTAAAAAATATCACTCCAGAAGAAGCATGGAGCTCAATTAAACCAGATGTAAGTCACTTTCGTGTTTTTGGATGTGAAGCATGGGCCCATATTCTAGATGAGAAACATAAAGCTTTAGAACGTAAGAATGAAAAATATATTTTTTTTGGATATTTTGAAGATGTTAAAGGATATAAACTTATTCTACTTAAGTCAAAAAATGTTATCATTAGAAGAGATGTAAAGTTTGTTGAAAATATATCAGCCTACAAGCCTAGTTCGGTGGATGTGCCACCTTTCTCTATCCCTTCTACTTCTAAAAATATTTCTTCTTTAGATGATGACAGTGAGGATGAAAATCCTCCCCCACCTTCTCAGAATCCTCCTTCAACTCCTCAACTTCCAAAATGGGTTTGTGCTACTCGAGATGCAGCAGGTTCTCTTGCAGGTGATCCTACAGATCAACGACATACACGTTCTCAGTTTGATAGAGCCTCTTCTTTACTGGCTCAAGCTTCAACGAATTGTGATCCTGAAACCTTTGCAGAAGCTTCAGGCCATCTAGATTGGGACACATCTATGAATGAAGAATATCTTTCATTATTTGCAAATGATACATGGGATCTTGTTCCTCTTCTAAAGGGACGAAAACTTGTTAGATGCAAATGGGTTTATAGAACCAAGTATGGACCAGATGGAAAAGTTAATAAACATAAAGCTCGTCTTGTTGCTAAGGGTTTTTCACAAGTTGAAGGCTTTGACTATGGTGAAACCTTCTCCCTTGTTGCCAAAATGAATTCTATCCGCCTTGTTCTTTCCCTTGCTTCCTCTTTCAAATGGGAAGTCCATCAGATGGATGTTAAATTTGCCTTCTTGCATGGGGACTTGCATGAAGAAATCTATATGGAACAACCTACTAGCTTTATACAAGCATACTCCAACCTTGTACGTCGGCTTAAGAAATCCCTTTATGGTCTCAAGCAAGCCCCTCGAGCTTGGTATGCCAAAATGGATAACTTTCTTTTAGATACTGGCTTTTCTAGGTGTCATTCTGACAATACTATCTACACCAAGAAAGTAAGTGCCTTATCATTCTTGTTCCTTATGTTGATGATCTTATCCTTACTCGTAGTTATCCCAACCATATAGACCATATGAAGTCCAACCTTAAAAAAAAAGTTTGAAATGACAGACATAGGACACTTGCATTATTTTCTTGGTCTTCAAGTCTTGCAAACCAAGGAAGGCATTTCCCTTTCCCAGTCCAAGTATGCATGTGATCTTCTAGGCCACTTTCATATGGAAGACTGTAAGCCAACGCCTTCTCCCTTTCAGTATAGAGCCAAACTTTCAGTCACTTGTACTTCCCCTGAAGTTGATGCTACCTTATACTGCCAGCTTGTAGCAAGGCTTTTGTATCTGACCCATACCCATCCTGACCTTTCCTTTGTTGTTGGAATTATTGCTTGGTTTATGCAAAACCCACATGAAAATCATTGGAAAGCAACTAAAAGAATACTTCGTTATGTTCGAGGTACAGTTCAGTTTAGGATTCATTACAATGCAGAAGCATCTCCTCGATTGGTTGGTTTCACTGATTCTGATTGGGCTGGTGACCCCAATGATCGGAAGTCTACTGTAGGTTATCTCTTCACTCTTGGTTCTGGACCTATTACATGGGCTTGCATGAAAGAAAGTTTCATTTATCTTTCTTCAGTAGAAGTAGAGTATCGTGGCACCGTAGAAGCTAGTAAGGAAGCCCTGTGGCTTCATCAGATCCTGTCAGAGTTTGGCTTTCAGTAGCAGTATCCGACTACACTTTGGTGTGATAATCAAAGTGCCATTCAATTATGCAAAGATCCAGTCCAACATCAGCGCAACAAACACATTGAACTACACATGCACTTCATCTGAAAGCTCATTCATGACCATGTTCTTGAAGTGAAATATTGTTCAACTAATGATCAAGTTGCAGACATCTTTACAAAGGCTCTCATAGAGGCGAAGTTTACTAAACTTCGATTTATGGTTGGAGTTGAGGAAGTTGTCACTAAGGGGGGAATAGGCTCTAATGCCTCCTTCCTTCTCCTATCGTGTCATATTTGTACATCCTTCAATCCTATCCCAAGTTGTTCTTAAGGGGGGATGTTAGGATATTCCAACACGTAGGAAATAGTTAAGTATAACTTGGTCTAGTGTAGAGTTAGGTAAAGTGTGTTCCTTTACTATGTACATTTGTAACTTATAATCTAACGGTCGTAATATGTTCTAGACATGAAGTGATCTGACGGTTCATTCTCTCCTCGGTATTATCGACACTTGATTTGTGGCTTAACACCTGATTGGTCCATGATATCTATTTAAAGAGCATGGAGGGTCATTTGTAGGGTAACCGTTCATGAGAGAAGCTTATGTAAATTTTCATTCTTTTATTAATAAATTGCCTGAAGTGGTCGTGTTGGCTCAGGCTGTGGATTGTTTCCCTCTTTGAGGGTTTTAACCACGTCAAGAATACTAGTGTATTGATTTGTTTATGAGCATTATCCTTTGGTGTTCTATCTGAGGAAATTACCCTGTAAATTCCTACAGAAATCCCTGATCCTCACATACTTGTAACTTTGATTAACAATGATTCTCAAGTTCTTATGGGGTCATGGGGTTCCAGACTTGGCCCCACCTTAGCTCGCAACATTTTTATTGAAAATAGACGGTAGGATCTTGATAGTTTAATACTGAAAAACACTACCAAACCAAATCCTGGGTGCCTCTTTGAACTATAGCCCTAACATCTTAAATTCCATGTGTTAAGCCTTTTATGCCCTCGATCACTAATACACGTGAAAATCATCGTTTAGGTGTTCATTGAGCCCCATACATATGCATATGTCGTTTGAGTTGGAGAAGGGATGCCCTTGTACCTATAAATTTTTCTAAATTGAATTTCAAATGAATTAGGGCTTCTGAGTATGAACTACCTATGTGCACCATTGGCAATTGCCACCTCTTCCTTTGCAGTCTGTTGTTACAGAATTCAGGCTTGGCCTACACTCCACTTGTCGACCTTTGGATCTTTGAAGACTGCAAGGTTGGCCCCATTGCAATGCTTATTCCTTACAGGGTTTTAGGCTTTCAGGCACTAGCCCACAAACTCCACATCAACACTCCATGCCACCACATCGGGTTGGCCACCTTGTGTGCACCACTAATAATGCCTTAGAACCATTCCTTAACACCTTTACCTATTTTTCGCCTGTCAGTCCTACTTGTGTCACTGCTAAGCTGGAGCCGAAATGTTCGCATGCCCATAACTCTTTACAAAATGAATCACTTACACCTTAAGAGCTTCTAGGCTTGGCCTACCTTCCACCTATCGATCTTTGAGGACCTCCGTCTATCATCTTCTACAAACTTCCACCTATCAGCCCCACTGTAATGCTTGACCATAAATTACAAAACATTCCAGGGTTTCAAGCTTCCAGTATATTCTACCATAACTCCATGCTTCCAGGCTTACGGGGTTTCGGGCCTCAAGATTACAGGCATTTCTCTTAAGGGCTTCAAAGTTCTTACTTTGACTGATTATAAATTTTGATCTAGGAGCCCATTTGTAGACTTCCACATATCTTTAGAAAGGTTTTTCCAGGAAATTTCCAACTACCCAACTTTTAGGAGAAACTAATTTGATCCCTTAATACATAATCCTCTCCAAAGTATGGGGACCCCCTTAACAACATGATTTTTCATGCCGCCAACTACTGCCTCTACCCTTAATTCCAGTCTAGTTCTCATCAATGCCAACATACTAGGTGTTAACTGTCTAACAACATCCCCATTTGGCATTGATGGAAACACTGTAAGATCCCCTTGAAACTAGACATAGTCTTATTCATCATTGTTCTTCTCCTTAGCACCAGTAATATTCTCCCTCTTTATCATCAATGGCAAAGTATTCTCCTAATTTAAAACTCCCCTTGAACCATTGCAACCTACACTTCAATTGATCCCACAAGCTAAGTAACTGCCAACACTCATTATAATCAAGTCATTTGGGGGGAGGGGTGACAACTCTTATCTATTGTCATAGATGCTTGAAGGGCTCTCTTGCAAGTGGTTTAGTAAATATGTCTACAAGTTGTTCTTTAGTGGCAGCCACATATTCAAGTCGAACAACACTAACTACAACTTGTTCTCTTAAGAAATGGAACTTGACAGGAATGTGCTTGGTCTTTGAATGCATAACATGATTTTTAGAGATGTTGATGGCACTAGTGTTGTCACACATGATTGGAATTGGATTAGTCAGCTCTACCTTAATGTCTTTTAAGGTCTGCTTCATCCAAAGAATTTGTGAGCAACAAGTGGCAATTGCAATATAATTTTATTCAACAGTTGATAATGAAATGGAGTCTTGTTTCTTGCTAACCTAGGACACTAAGTGGTTTCCTGAGAAGAACGTTGCACCAAAGGTGTTATTCCTGTCATCAATATTGTCTGCCCAATAAGCATCAATATAGGCCTTCAACTTAAACTCTCTACTTTTAGCATGCAACAATCCATAATTTGTTGTCCCTTGGAGGTTTTTGAAAATCCTTTTGATAACAATGACATGACTTTCACAGTGGTAGGCTTCAAATATGGCCAGAAGACCCACTACTTGCATGTTGTCTTGTCTAGACACTATGAGATACAACATGCTTCCTATCATTGATATTTACTCAATATGAATTACCAACAATATCTCATATTCTTTGCATAGCTTACAACCTATAACCATGGGAGTGTTATTTGGCTTCCAATCTTCTAGTCCAAATTTATTTAGTGTTTCTCCCAAATACTTGGATTGGGTGATGAAGATGCCATCCTTTCATTGAGATATTTTCATTCCTAAGAAAAAGGATAGTTCTCCTATCATGGACATCTCAAGTTCTGTCTGCATACAATTTGCAAATTGATGTCCTAATCGTTCCATATCGTTACCAAAGATTATGTCATATACATACATTACCACAATCAATAGGTGATCATCTTCAGATTTTATATACATATTGATATCCACAGTTACCCTCTTAAATCCTTGTTCCTGAATATATCTATCCAATATGGAATACGAGGCTTTAGGGGCATGTTTGAGCCTATATAAGGCCTTTCGTAGTTTGCCAACAAAACTTCCCCTTTTTGTGAGTATGAAACCTTTTGACTGCTCAATGTATACTTATTCTTCCATGTATCCATTGAGGAAGGCCGACTTCACATCCATCTGATATATCTTGATGATTTTATGACTGGAAAAGGAAAGAAACATTTTATTAGCTCCCAGTATAGCTATTGGTGCAAAGGTTTCCCTAAAATCTATCCCTTTATCTGGGCACACCCTTTGCAAACTAGTTGAGCCTTGTTCCTAATTACTTGACCTTTCTCATTTAGCTTATTTTTGAAAATCCATTTTGTTCCTATGACATTTTTCTCTTTGGGCCTTGGAACAAGCTCCCAAGTGTCATTCTTCTCAATTTGTTCAATTTCTTTATTCATATCTCTCACCCAAGACTTGTCTTCACTTGTCTGACTAAGATTCTTAGGCTCAACCTGAGGTAGCAGAGAAAGATTTGCATAGCTTGGATTTCCAACAAATTTCCTCCTAGTCTGAACACCAATTATTTGATCTCTAATAATTTGACTCTTAGGATGTTGTTTTTGTACATACCTAGACTGTAGTAGCTAAATCTTGCACCCGCAGCACAAGTGCAGCCAAGAGACAAAGAAAGCTCCCTAGAGACAACCTCTGGGTTGATTGTAGACCAGTGCCTAAGACATCTTAAATAGAGGAGTGCTTGTAAGGTTATATTATAAGGGGGTTACAACACTTCAATTGTCACGTAAAACAAAAAATGAAATAGGAGGGGCTTGGTTCAATAAGCTTTCAAAGAGGAAGATTCGGGTCAACTCATGGATCCAAATGTTGGGGGGGTATTTGGGAAATCTCAAAGAGAAATGACTTCTCCTTCTAGTGGCTAACACATGAAAATGAGACAACTTAAACTGAAGTTGTATTGATGGTGGAGAGGAGGAAAGGAGGGAGATAAATAGATGCATAGGGCTGTAGCAAACAGAATCCTAGGCAACAATGTTACATCAAAAAGGGGAATTCAATGGATAGGGTTGTAAGAAAGACAGAATCCTAAACCATAATTTTCCAATGAGATGATAGAAATACAGGAGAAAAATAAGGTTTTAGATTAAACATAACATGGGTATCATTCTGTGCCAAAGAAGCTAAGATAAATCCATAGATTGAAGAGGAACCAACTCCGTTCATTACACTATTTCAAATAGAGAGAAACATAGGTGAAATGAGATTACCAAGAGGAACTTGTTGCACATTAATCATGCTTGGAATCAATGGGAAAACACCATTTATCCCAAAGGGCCAAATAACCATTCCATACACTCAACCATTATATTAGTGAAGTCCCATAAAAGCATATTGAACCAAAATGGAAACATAGAGTTCAGCCCTCACGGGTCCGAGAATCCGAAACCTTTGTATTATGTTTCATCCCCTATTTATAAGAAGAGGGGGGAATAGCTTTGAATTACAATCAAAATATATGAGCTTGAGCCTTAGTTGTCATGCTAGACTAGTTGTCTCATCTCTATCAAGGTCTGCTACCACCTACCTAAGATCACAACATGGATCAAGTCCCTTTCTTGGAAGAATACAAAAATAAATGCTCAGAGAAAGAAAGTTGAGAGATGGAGGAGGAGGTGTCCCATTACTGCTTCAGTGGAGGCCTTGGATGGAGCCATGTCCCTACTGTTTTCATGCTTCCCTCTATTGTTGAGGTCGTTTAATGCTACATCGACCGGCTTCTGTCAATTCTACCTTAACTGCCTGAGTGAGTTGTTCTGTGGAGAAGTGATGGAGTGTTTCTTGGCAGTGTTGCACTATGTAGAGGATTGAGACTCCATGTCGAGGCATTAAGTCTCTGTAGAGGCCTCCCCTACTGTCATTTATGCACTATCCCTTGCTTCATTCAATACCGGAGCTGCCGACCCATACGTCCTTTGAAACTGCTTAGAACACTATCAGAGCACCACAACCGCGGGTACTTAATGTTTAAAACAAATGAACAAGGAGGCACTTTTAATTTCTCGTTTAGCCCCCTATGATTTCATCCCTTTTGTGCCTTTCTTATCATATAACCAGGGCCTACGACCAAGGGCTTAACCCCTGGGCGCTAAGGCCTTTAGGCTCCTTTCCAGGGGCTTCTTTCCTTTGTTATTATGAAATCTTGCACTTTGGCGTGTTATTGTGTTTTTCCTGTGGCACTTCCCTTTATCCTTGCGATAGTTGATCTATGGGGTCAAGCCCGCCAAAATATATCGCAATCGCAACCACGAAGAGGGGGTTACTCTTTACCTTTTACTTTGGAGTAGGCTGACTGTCCAGATGCGAGATCTTTATACAATACAACACATAACCTATTGCATTCGGGGACCCCTTTCCTTATAGAAATCGCAGCCAGGGAGGAAAGACAACTGAAGAGAAAGATTTACATTGAACAATCATTGATCACCGATTGCGATAGGTGACATCATCACTACTACGTCACACCCTTTGACTGGGGGCACGTGGAACCTTGAAATGGCCCCATAGGACCCTTGAAAATGCCAAAAACGAGTGACATGTGTCCACCTACCATGTCATCATCCATACATGCCACATCATTGGCAATGTCAACTACTATGTCAGCCTTGAGGACCAATCAGAGGTCGTCATGTGGCCCCTTTGAGGAGAGAGAAAAATGCATGCCCGACCCATTTTTTACAGACATTTCCTTTGTATTTGGTTCCCCCCCGACGATTTAACACCAAAGCCTAGTTCTTCGAAAATTCTCGCGATATCGGCGTTCGGTGATGGTTCTGGCCCTGTGCTGGTGTGCACCCCTTTGCGCCTATAATTGCTGATCTGATATATCGACGTTCGACCTTGAAACCCATTGGTAAAATATTTCATCTAGACCCGGGACCCCTCCGATAGCCGATTTTCTATGAATATTCCACCTAGACACGTCGACTATCGATATGCGATATCAGCGATCGACAAATCATTGTTCTCACACCCCACCAGTATTCCTTGCATGCCAAAAAGCCTTATTAGCGATTGCGATTTGTCCCCGGGTCTCGATTGCGATTTACCCTCCATACTTAGCCATTTTCTTGGTTTGTTGGGCTTTTCCAAGGTGGACCTTAAAAATGATTTATTTTCTGCTCTAGGAGTCCATTTTTGGACTTCTATATACCACTATAAATCTATTTATGAGTATGATGCATTGGAAGGGGTCTAATCTAGCTCTGATAGATTATGTGGCCCAAAAATTAGCATCAAACTTCATTGCTATTAGGCATTTGAAGCAATTGGTGACTAAAAAAGCAGGGAGTGACAACATGGATGATGTTTTGGGCCTAGGAGTTGTGCTTGTTTCTACGTATTCATTATCTAACTCTATTTATTCATGGTCTAAGGACCTGATGGATGAAATATTTTCTCCATATGAATTCATTTTTCCTTTGGAGGACTCATATTATGGTACTATTTCATCTACTACTACATCAATGCATTCCTCAACCTTCTTTACCCTTTTTTTGTAGCACTTGTATCCTTTCCTTCGAGTAAATTACCCGAGAAATATACCCTCATCAACATGTGAATCAAAATTTCTAGAATTTTTATCATTCCTTTTGATAAAGTTTTTCCTCCCAAATACCTAGTAGTGTTTCACTGATGCATGTCTCCCTTTCAATTACTCATAAGGAGTCTTATAACTATTAGGCTTAAGTTGTGTTCTGTTTGATAGGTATATTGTTGCTTGTGCTACTTCTCCCCAAAAGGTGTGAGGTACTTTTGCTTCATCCATCATATCTCTTGCCATCTCCTGGATTTTTCTGTTCTTTAACTCAGCTACTCCATTTTGTAGTGGAATTCTGGCCACATAATATTGCCTCCTTATGCCATGCTCTTCACAGAATTCTTCAAAATCTCTCGAGGTGTATTCTCCTCCTTTTTATCTCATCTTAAGCATTTGATCTTTATATCTTTCTCATTTTCTACCTAAGATTTAAACTTCTTAAAATGTTTAAGCACTTCTGATTTCTCTTTTAAGAGGATGGTCCATGTGGCCTTGATAAAATCATCAATAATCAACATAAAATACCTCTCTCCTCTTGGGCTTTTTGCTCTGATTGGGTTGCATATATCTGTGTGAATTAGCTCCAGTTGTCTAAATGAAGATAATTCCTTTTTCTTGAAATGAGTCCTAGTTTGCTTGCTAAATTGACAAGACTTGCATATGAAATTATTAGGACTTCACAATCTTGGCAATCCTCTCACAACTCCTATCTTGCTAGTTTTCATCAAACTGTCAAAGTTCATATGGCGAAGTCTCATATGCCCACAATTGGGTTTGATTAGTCTTTCTCATGTAGTATCTCACTCTGGAGTCTTGAAACACATATACATTATTGTGAGTTCTAACTACCTTTCCCACTAGCTTATCATTTTCTTCATTTTGGATCTCATATTCCTTGAATCCAAAGGTCACATTAAAGCCATTATCACACATCTAGTTCACACTAAGAAAGTTGTTCTTGATACCCTCTACATATAAAACATTTTGGGCTTTAGTATTTTCATCAAGGCTAGCTATGCCCTTACCCTTAATTCTTGTTGGGGCATTGTTGTTGAAAGTGACATCGTTCCCTCTATCCTTTTCTTTTAGTGATAGGAATTTACTTTTAGCCCCAGTCATATACTTGGAATAACCACTATCCACATACCATTTTTTTCTTGATCACATGTTGACAAAGCAAGTCCACATTCCATGTTCTTTTGAGACTTACACTTACAGTTCTTCTTATCATTCTGAAATGGTAGCTGCAAAGCCTTTTGGGATTTAGATGAATACTCAAATATTCTTCTTCATTCACATGCCTTGTTCCCAAAATTATTACATTTGAAGAACTCAACATCATCCATTAGGAGAGAGAAGGGATTTCTATCTATGAGAGGAGAATTCTGAGATCTATAATTTTGACATTTATTGTATCTAGAATTTTCATCTCTTTTAACTTTGATCCTTCTACAATCAACAACTTTATGTCCAAAGATATTACATTTATAAAAATTACCATAAAATAAATGAGAGTACCTGAAGTTAAACAGTTCATGAGTTTGTGCATGAAGGTACCTCTGTTGTCTTGCTAATTGATTCATTTTCTGTTAGTATGACTCCTTTGGGAAGTTGGAATTATTATTATTCCAGTGATGAGATCCTCTCTAACTTTCTACCTTTCTATCTTCATTAATTCTTTCTTAATTCACCTTTACATAGCTCTGAGGTTCCTCAAATCTTGCGTACCTGAAGCTCATCTTCCCCCTAGAAGATTCCGATGGTCTAGAGTATCCCATGCCTGTTTTATTTTTCTGGAGACCTTTGACTATTCATAATCTGATCTCTCTTTCTTGTTCCTTCTACAAACTTTTCATTTACACCCTTCTTGGTCTCCAATATCTCAAGATCCATTCTCAGAGAGACAACTTCTGCCTCAAGACTTTAATAATTTTCTTCCAATTCATGGATCAAATCATTAATAACTTCTTCTTTTCATTAGCTTCTTCTAATGTGACGTTCAAGGAAATAATTTTGTTTTTTCATGTTTATAAGATCATTTCCTTCTTTACTTTGAACAACTCCCAGTTTAGATGCATGTTCTCTTCTTTTATTTTCTCACAGGTTCCTTGTTTTTCTTCTAGTAGAAGAGATAAAGTATCTGTTTTTAATGGCTTCTTCAAGTTTTTATTTTTCATAAAAAAAATTCCTCGTTTTCTGATTTGTACATACCTTCTTCAACATGTTGTAGTTGTTCTTTTAACAACATGTTCTTTCTCCTGGCCTTCTTTAACTCATCAAGCGCATTTATGGGTTCCCCTTGAAAGTCCACTACTCCTACTTCTTCTTATTCCTCTTTAGAGTCTGTAATATTTTGTTTCTTGGAGTTTGCTCCAACCCGTGAGTAAATACTCATTTGAATCACCTTGTAAGGATTTTTTCATTGTTTGACTCTAGAGCTGATGTAACCTCTTTGGACTAGAGCCTCTTTTTTCTTAGAGAACTTCTTCTTCTAATGTTTTTGAGATTTGCTTCTAATTTTTGACCATCTTCCTTTTTAGGCCTTTCTTTGTAAGGCCACTCGGATGAAAAGTGTCCAACTTTTCCACAACCAAAGCATTTAAATAAAAACTTCCTTGAAAAATTAATCCAACTCTTAATTAGATTCACAATTGGATAAATCTTGACGATCTTTGTGCTCCTTAGCCTTCTTGGACATCTTGAACGTTGCCTCCTTTGGTTCAAACTTCTCTTTTCCTAATCTCATCTCATAGGTTATGAGAGTACCAAGCAGTTGGTCCATCGTGAGATTCTTTAGATCAGACATCTCTTCAATGGAAAATACTTTGGCATTAAATCTCATGGGTAGAGATCTTAAGTCCTTTTGAAGAATTATGTCTTCTTTGATAGCTTCACCGAGTCCTTTAATCATATTGATTACTTCATCAACTCTGAGCAAGTATTTTTCTATGCTTTCTTCTTCAATCATTTTTAAGCTTTCAAACCTCATTTTAAAGTTTTGAAATTTGGCCTACTTGACTCTATCATCTCCTTCATGACTCTGATTGAGCTTGGCCCATACTTCCCTAACATAGTTACAATGCATAAGTTTTACGAGTTCATATTGACTAAGCACAAAGAGAATGGCATTCCTGGCTTTAGAATTATTTCCATACAACGTTTTACCATCTGCATCAGTGGGAGGGACATCAGGGCAACATAATATGCCATTACAGAGCTCCAAACATCTACCTAGGGACATAATGTAGGCGTCCATCCTAACTTTCCAAAGGGAATAATTTTCCCCATCAAAGACTTATATCTTTTTTTATTAAGCATCCCAACTCTCTTGCCTAGACATAATTCCTTATGGATCTACCTTCTAGTGGCTAAATTTTTCTTAAAAGAACTTGGCTCTGATACCAATTGTTCGAAAAAGGAATTGCTAAGGGGGGGGGATGAATCAGTAATAGTGAGGTTCCTAAATATTTAAGTACAAACCTTTACTTCTTTTCACTACTATCATTTATTTTAGAGAGCATTCTACAATAAACATGAACAACAAGATAATACATTAAAATATTCTCACAATTCATCAAATGAGAAACATACACATATATTGACATATGTATTTCTACATGGAAACCCAAAAGGATAAAATCACTAATATGTTTGTTATTATAATGTAATTTAAGAACCCACTTAATTATATCAAGTTGTTTGTGAGCACCAACTCATATGAAGTCCCAACCCACTTCAAATAGCAAGCCACAAATTTCCAAGAGGCACCAACCTATTATCAATGAAGGCCACTAACTACTCTAGCCACTGTTGTACTTTTCATACAATTTTCAAACTCAAAACGAAGGTTAATACAAATTCACGAAAATATAATCTGATCTACTCGAGTATCAACTCCTTTCCTTCAACTCTGCAGTTCACCTTTGAATTGTGCTCTTCTGCTACTCAACCATCTCTGGTCACTACCATCTACTACACTGTATCTCAGTTAAACACTTTAGTCACCCGCTCATTTACTCCTTCACAACGCTGCACTCTTCAACTTCACAACAATTCTACATTCCCCACTTTACTCAACTACTCTCCACTGTTTGTTCCTCTGGAGTATTAGGAGCGATGTTGTCTTTGTTGTACATTACACACTTCTTGAGAATATAGTCATCATGTTGCTCCATGTATGTTGTTACATCGAATTTCCTGGGTACTAAATTTCCATTAAACCACAGAATGGCCATCTGAGTGTAATCAACAATTGCAACTGCATTATAATCAAAGCAAAGAATGGTCACCTTAGTGTTCTCCCATACTATGAATTGAATATGAAACTTCCCTTTGCACTCAACAAGAATCTTTAATGAGTTCACTTTGTATATACCACTTGGTCATCTTGCATACTCCAACAAGGCTCCCCATTTCCTCTTAATTGCTTATTAGAGACCGAGTGTATTGAAGGCACTACTCTCCTTCATGCAGTAGCTGCAACACTCTGTTTGAGGCCATAAACTTACTGCTATGATGTACTAGAATCATTCTCTTCATTTATTTCTTGGTGGCATGCAAGTGACATCAAAGGAGGCTTGCTTTGGCTCAGGCCCGATTTTATAGTAGCCATTAATCAAATGGAACCAACCTCTCTGCATGCAATTACTATCAGTTGTCGAATCATTCATCCTTCAAACATATGTCCAACACTATGTTGAAATCTTGGATCCCCGCATCCCCGTAACTTTTACTAATAGCGATTCTCAAGTTCTTACGGGCTCGCAGGGTTTTGGGCTTGGCACCACCTTGTCCCGCAACATTTTTATTGAAAATAACCTATAGGTTCTCAGTAGTGTAGTACTAAAAAACACCGCCAAACCAACCCTTGGGCACATCTTTGAACTATAATCCTGAGGACTTAAATTACATGTGTTAAGCCTTATGAACCCCCGATAACTAATACACATGAAAACCATTGTTTGTTTGTCCATTGGGCCCCATAAATATGCATATGTCGTATGAGTTGGAGCCTGGATGCCCCGATGCCCGTAATTTTTTCTAAATTTAATTTCAAGTGACTTACAGGCTTCTGGGTATGATCCACTTGTGTGCACCGTTGGAAACTTCCACCTCTTCCTTTGCACTATGTTGTTGGAGAATCTAGACTTGGCCTACGCTCCACTTATCAACCTTTGGATCTTCGAAGACCTCCTAGTTGGCCCCACTGCAATGCTTATTCCTTATGGGCTTCCGGGATCCTAGGCACTGGCCTACAAACTCCACTCCAACACTCCATGTCGCCACATTGGGTGGAAAACTTGTGTACACCACTAACAATGCCTTAGATCCATTTCCTAACATCTTTACCTATTTTCCACATGTCAATCCTACTTACATCGCTGCTTAGCTTGAGCCCAGATGCTCGTATGCCCGTAAATCTTTACAAAATGAATTACTTACACCTTACAGGCTTTTGGACTCTCGGGTTTGGCCCACCTTGCTTCTATCGGCCTTTGAGGGCCTCCATTTGTCGGTTTCTGTAGAGCTCCACCTATTGGCCCCACTGCAATGCCCGACCCTCAATTAAAAAACTTTCATGGCTTTCAACTTTCCAAGGTTTCGAGGTTTCGGGCTCTGCTACCATAACTCCATGCTTCAGGGCTTCCAGGATTCTGGGCTTCTAGGTCTCCGAGATTTTTGAGGTTCTGAGGTTTCGATCTTTCAGGAATTTCTCCTAAGGGCTTCAAGATCCTTACTTGTGGGTTTTAACCCCGTACAAAAATTATCTGCATACGAATTCTAAAACACAGAAAATAAACAATGCGAGATCATAACACATAAAACACATATACACAAAGATTTTCCCCTGGATCCCAAAACCAGGACTACCAGCTTGATTTTTCATTATGTTCCTTTCAATGTTATAATACATATTTATACATGCCGAAGCATCCAATACCATGGACCGAAAACCATCGCGTCCAATAAATATGTGTGAAAATCATGCACAAAACCATAGGTGGGTTTGCCCAACCTAACATAGGGTCCAAAACCAAAATTTTCCGGGGTACTGCCCCGAACCCCATAAAATGGGGTTACGGGTGCCCTTCAAACCCCCTGTTAACTACGTGGAAAGAGTATAACACAACCCAACATTCTCCCACTTGTTGTTTTCTTTCCACAGGGGGCCACAAGAGAGCTTAGTATTTTTCCTAGCCCTGAAATGCCCATTGTCTCTCTATATCAAGAGAACTTCTCAGAGCTCACAGATTTTGTCAATGCATCTGCAGTATTCTTCAAAGTGTCCACCTTTACCAG
>APFE030936081.1:434155-498073 GCA_000404065.3 Pinus taeda
AATTTAGTAAACATGAAGCTATGTACACACCTTGTCTTCTCTTGGAAATATGGGATCTTTGTGTCAGCAAAGCAGAGCATATTTGGCATTTGAATTTTCCAATCATGAAATATGAAACCTATTGGTATAGGTATCCAACACCTCCTCTGTTGTAGAGTCTAATTCTTACTCCTTAAGCTCAAACTCTATCTTCTCAAGTTCCTTTGGTTGGACTTCATGTTTAATAACATCTTTTACCTCTCTGAACACCACATCTTGGCTGTACACAACCTTCCATGTGACTGGGTTCCAAAGCTTATAACCCTTTAAACCATCCTTATACCCAATAAAAATCCACTTTTCAGATTTACTGTCCAACTTGCTTCGTTTCTCCTTTGGAACATGTACATATGCATCACATCCAAATACCCTCAGATGTGAAAGAGAGGGTTTCTTACCAGTCCATACCTCTTGTGGAGTCTTATCCTCCAACGCTGATGAAGGTGACCTATTAACCAGGTAACGTGCAGTATCCACTGCCTCTGCCCAGAATTCCTGTCCTAACCTGGCACCATTGAGCGTGCTTCTTGCCCTTTCCACCAACGTCTTATTCATTCTTTCTGAAACTCCATTTTGTTGAGGTGTATATGGAGTAGTCTTTTTTCGTGCTACACCAAACTTCTTATAGAATTCTTCAAATTCCTTACTGCAAAACTCTCCACCATTATCTATCCTCAGCACCTTTATCTTCTTCTCTGTTTGATTTTCCACGAGAGCCTTAAATTCTTTAAACCTATCAAATAATTCAGATTTCTTCTTAAGGAAACATATCCATGTATTCCTTGAGAAGTCATCTATAAATGATACATAGTACACAGACTTACCTAGTGATGGAACCTTCACAGGTCCAAACACATCACTGTGCACAAGTTCTAATATCAGTTTTTCCCTCTTACTACCAAAGGGGAAACTCACCTGATTCTGCTTCCCATATACACAATTTTCACAGAAATCAAAATCCAGAGAGCTATTACTCATACCTTCTACCATACCTTTACCATGAAGTATTCGAAGGCCCTTTTATCCAATGTGTCCAAGCCTTTGATGCCATAGCATGGTCTTCTCTCCAGAGACCACTAGATTTTTTGCTCCACTTTCAGGAACCACATAACTATTACACCCATCAATAACAGTGCTACCTTGTAGCTTGTATAGAGTTTCCTTCTATAAATATTTTTCCTGAAATAATTCACCTCTGTGCTGAAAATTATGACCCAAGCCTCAGAGCTGTCAAGTCTCCATCTGGGAGCATACTCTTTCATATAACTCCTGATTCCATTAATCAGATGCTCAATTTCAAACAGACCCAACTGTTCATCCCTTTTTCCATCAAATACCTGCTGGATGAAGTCCCCAAACTGTCCAGCACTGAGATTGCCAGAATTGCCAAGACCTTCATGAGAGCAGACCGCCAACCTACAGGGCCACCTCCTTTCCTATATGTCAATTTCGATGAGGTAGGCAAGCTTCTTGTAGACATGATATCCTCTGTGCTGGGTTTCTCAACAAGTGAGCACATTGATGAAACAGTGTTGGTTCTTTTGTCTGCATATAGCCTTGGAAAGCCCCCTACTGTCAAATATAACTATGCCAAGTTCATTGCCAATAAAATACATGACCAACTGTTAAAGCTGGACAGGGAGGCAGTATTCAAATATTCATCATATATCTATCACTTGTTTATGTACTATCAGTCAGATTGCTTCCAATGCCCCATCAAAAAGCTAGATTCACAGGGTGAAAGGAGGTTTGTTATCTTTTGGTCTTCAGTTTTTCATCAAGTTCAGAATTCTCCATATTCTTACTGTGAGTTCATTGACCAATTTCTTTATCCAGTCTCATGTCTCTTGAAAAGAAATCCTCCTCCTAGGTTGTCATATGACATGCAGAAAATATTGCAGTTGTCCAAGAATTATAAAATAGGTGATTGGTATCTATACCAAAATCACACTGTCATTAGGATCTATGGTTGTGAGCTCTGTACCTACAGGCTCCCAAGATATGTACCCATGATATTGTTTTCCCTAGAATACTATAGGAAGCTCATTAATTCAGATCTTACTCATTTTCATAGTGCCAAGAAGAAAGCTAACCTGAAATTCAAAGACCATCTAGGCCCCTTTATCATGAACAAGAAAGATGGTTGGCAAGAGGTTGATCAAATACTGGGGCAACAGCTCAAACTGAAAAGGAGTTTCTGGTGGGTCCCTTATGACCCTGTTGGCTTTATCAGTAATAGAAGAGTCAAATATAGGTTGTTAGCCTATAGGCATTGTCCAATTCCACAAATTGAGCAGTATGCTAACAAAGATGAGTGGGTGCCAGGCACATTAATTGAAGAATTTACTCAAGAAGAGATAATGGAGCAAAATGTCAAAGATTTAGAAAAAACTCTTGACTTGGATTCTTTTCACCAGGTGACATTCAAGCTGCCACTCCAAGTCGGGGAAGGCACCTCCACGGCCGCAGCTGCACAAACTGCCCAGCAAGTATCTACAACAACAACAGCTACAACAAAGGGAAAAGAGGTGATGGATGCACAACAAGAGACAGAGACAGAACATCCCACCATTTCCAAAGATCAGAATCAAGGGCAAGCCCCTCTACAACAAACTGAAACATAAAAAATTCCAGTCTTGCAAACTCCTCTTAATGAGGAGAGAGGTAAGAAACGGGATAGAGAGGAGCCCACACCTCCAAGTGGGTCAACACAGCAACCAGAAGACAAGAGGCAAAGAATTGATCCTCAGGCTGAAGAAGAAATCGGTGAAGAAATGGTAGAGAGCCAAAACAGAGAGAGAGAGTCCAGCCAGCAGACTGCTACCAGCTCATTCCAGCAGGAACATGGTATGCATCATGGTACAGAGGTGTCTTATTCCAGGCAGCAGGGCAAGCAGCCAGCTGGTATCAAAGGAACTTTTATGGAAATCAAGGCACAAAATGAACTATTAAGAATACAACTTTATGATCAATTCTTGAAAACAACACCCTCCAAGCAACAAAGATTGATGGCAGCTTATGATATCAAGGAGGACAAGATGATTTTTACTCATTTCAAGCCTAAAGTTCCACACCCCAAATCATCTGCAGACTACATAAAGACAAACATGGAAGTCCTCTCCAAGGACATACATCCCATGGATCAAATTGAACTGCATAAGCAAACAGGGGAAATGGTCTATGCCACGCTTGCAGACAAGGCCATGCTGGCCCATCAGTTAAAAGAGTCATTGAAAAATACAAATACTCAATTAGATCTGGAAAGGATGTCCTCTACTGCCAAGGATAACCAAATTAAAACGTTGGAGGACATTATTGTTGATCTAGGACATGATCCTAAGGATCCAAAGGGTATCAAGGCCCTTATGAAGAAGAAGGAGGATGATATTGCTGCACTTAGAAAGCAGGCAAAGCTTCCTGCAACCATTCACCCTCAAACTTCAGAACTTGTACAAGAAAAGAAGGTTGATGAGACCATGGATCTGCTTCTAAAGATGAATCAAAGAATACTACAAATGGAGGCAGAATTGGAAAAAGCCTTGCAAGATAAACAAGGGGAGTCAACCTCCCAACCCCCTCAAACATCTACAACTCTTGGCCCTGCTCCTCATACACAAACAGAAGTAGCCCCTCCTACCATTCCAACACCTACAATGGCTACATCAACTACAGATGCTACAACAACACCAGAATCCAGTATGAGTATGAAGGACCTACTGAAATCTGTCAAGGAGCTTGAAATTCAGGTGACAGAGGTAAAAGAGGCCAAAGAAAGGTTGGCCAAACTAGAGGCCAGTTATGACAAGTCCAAAATGATAGTGGCCAAGAAGCAAAGGGAAATAAAAACCCTAGAGACCAAATTGAAGGCCTTAGAAAAAGAACTATCTCTAGACAAGACTCTGGCTGAGATCAAAAAGCTTTTGTGGGCCAAAATTGGCTAGTCAATCAATGACCAATGGCGATCAATATAGGCTATACATGAGCAAATTGAATTAATAGGCATGGCTCAATTTGAAATTCAGAAGGCGAGAGCAGCATTGGGGATTATTCCTGAGCAGGCCAACAAGATGATTCATTTCCTTAACACTCATACCAAGGAAGAATTGGCAGTACTGGACATCCACAGTCGAACAAACACTATCCTTACAACAAAGAAAGTGATGACCTTCAGAAATTTCACACAGACTCTGGAAAGGAAATGTCAGGAGATGCAGGCAGAAGTAAATGATTTCAGTACAAAAATAACAGCATTGCAAAGCAGAGGATTACCCAACCTAGTGACTGGTGTTGGAAAACTGCTGTCCTGTGAGCAATACACAACCAGAATCAACAATTATGTTGCAAATCAGATTACAACATCTACCAGCTCCACAGAAGAAACAGGACCTCCCTCTGGGCAATCTCTATATGATAAATTGGAGAATCTATTTTTTATTGAGCATGAGATTAATCATCTATTTGAAGTGCCTCCAAATTTCTATAGATATACTGAAGCAGATGAAACACTCATAAGGATAAGGAGACATCAGCTACCTCCAGCTGATTGGTGGCAAGCAATGTTGGAAGTATTACCCAGGTAATTTTGGTCTACTCTTCCTTTTGTCAGCTTCAGATCTCAGTCACAGTACAGGTCAGCAAGGAATCAAACACACAGGTACTATAGAAAGCATCAAGGCAGTGACTCAAGAAAGCACTAAGATAGCGTGCTCAACAAACGAATATTAAAGACGCAGCTACAGCCAACTTTGTTGATCCAAAAAAGTCAAAACTCGTCTGACAAAAGACAGCCGCCATAACAATATTAACTGCTGCAGTTATTTCTTTCATTTACTTCTTTGACATAGTTGGTGATGTAATTTATTACACAATTACTCATCATCTAGATATTTTATCTCCTATTTTTGTATATATATCCCCCCATAGAACGTATTGGGGGTCGATTTTGGTGAATCTCTCTCTGAAGAGCTGCATTGTATATCTCAGAATTTTTGCTAATATAAATTGCTGGTGAAGTTCTTGGTCTCTGTACTGTTTGAAGGTGGAAATGAAGGACTGTGTTACGCTGCAGAATTCCTGTGTCACTTAATGGAACAATAAGTTACTCAGAACTATGTTTTGTCTTTCTGTGTATGCATAAATTTCACATATGTTTCATGATCATAGCAACAGGGAAAAATAATAGCTTAGGACTTGTTTAAATACACCCTCTACTCAATCTCTGTTTCTAAATATGTTTTCTTCAGAATTAGCCATGGATATGAATTCTTAATTGCTCATATTTAAACTAATTCTCTCACTGTGAATACTGTTTAGGAATTCTTAACTTCTCTTAAACAATACTCCCACTTTCTCCCCCAATTAGCATAGTGAAATATTCTTGACTTCCTTTCACTCACTGATCTCATGCTTTCATAACCCAAATTTGAATAATTGTTCCACAAAATGCCTATCTGGCTTTGCAGCAATACCCTTCCCTCAAAGAAATACTTCAGCAGTACACCATCATGAACTCCATTGCCCAATGGTTCAGACTGCTCTGTAATTTGTACATCAGCTCTGTTTGAATTCACCACCCAACCAAATCTAAAACTAAATCAGTGCACCATAACTAGCCTAAAATCACCCCAAAACAATGCTAAACTATAAAGAGAGAGCCCTCTCTGGTTGCAGGTAGGCTAGGACCTGTAACTAAAAGCCTGGTTAGTGGTTACCTCAGCCATATTCCCTATAGGAAGCAAGGAACAACCTGAGTGATAACATCATTGGTGACTCAACTGGGGAATCCCTCAGTTTTAATCTACAAATTAGAAAAAACCAATCTTCCTGTTGTTCAAACGAATCTCTTGGGAAATACTGCTCAAATGCAATGATTGTCAAGCCTGTCATTAAACACTAAGAAAAAAAACTCAGAAGCTAGCTCCAAAGAAGAAAACTCGTTACACCAGGTCAAACCCTGACCTAGATCCTCCGGTTGTTTTCGAAAATTCCAATTTAATCCCTAAGATCTGTAAGAAGCAAAAGCCACAAGAGGAGTTTTCTGACTCAAGCCCTGAAACTATTCAGCAAAGCTATATTCCTACCCGTGCTAAAGTATCAGTTCATCCTCATATTACTCTTACTTCTCCTAGTTCTTCATCCACTTCCCAAAGCAAATTCCCCACTCCTCCATACACTTTACATCTTACTCCTATTATCCCTGTTGTTCCAGCTGTTCCACTCCTTCTTGCTGTCCCATTTATCTCTGCAAATATGGCTAACAGATATGCCCCTTTACACTTGCCTACGAATCCAGGGGCTATGCCCCAAGATTATCAAAGCAAGATCACTCACTTTGATGGTACTGGTTCTTATACAGCCCAACAACACACCAAGAAAATGCAGGACTATTTTGAGAACTATGAAATTGATGATGAGGATGTAACGATGAAAATTTTTGTCCAAAGCTTAACTGGGGATGTAAGGACCTGGTTCAGGTCATTAGCTGCACACTCTATACTCAACCCTGATGCCTTATACCTGAGCTTCGTAAACAGATGGGAAAATAAGAAAGACCCTTTACACATCCTAACTGAGTATGATAATCTAAAACGGGGTCCACAAGAAACAGTTCAAGACTATTGTGCTAGATTCAACAATGTATACAACACTATTCCTCAGAACTTGAGGCCCCCACCTGACTTAGCCCTGATAAAATTCCCCGATGGTTTTGATTCGGATATGGCATATCAGTTAAGAGAAATAACACCCCCTAGTCTGGCAGACATGCAGAATATAGCTGTCAGTGTGGAGGAAAACCTGATTGCTAAGAGAAATAGAGCTAAAAATGAGAGAAGAACAACATTTAAAGAGGAACCTTTAGCTTTTGAACAAAATATAGATGCAATCATCAAAGGTATGGGCAGGTTAGGAGATAGAGTTGAGACCATTGAAAGAAAATCCTCTTGGGAAGGACAGACAAGCAACACTACTAGGAATCCTAATTTTAGAAAAAATCAAAATCCAAATGCTGGGAGGATTGGTCCTGATCAAAATATCAGACCTCCATTTCAAGAGAACTATGCAGAGGCCTCAACCTCTAATGAAAAAATAGAAGATCTCCACATCAATCTGATGGGTTTGGACAGCGACCAACAAGTATTCTTAACACAAGATGATCAACAAGCCCAAGAATGTAAACAATTTCAAACAAAATCTGGTGAGTCATTTGATTTCAGAGAAGGGTATGATACAATAGTCTATGAGGTACACAAACAATATAAATTAAGAAGCAGAACCATAGATGTACCTGAACTTACCAAACCAACACACATGGTAAATTGCCCAAGAAACCCAATGATAAATCTGTCTTAACAGACTCCTCAGATAAAAAACTCCAAAGGGAAGTCACAGTGGAAGATGTATTTGATGTACAACCTTTACCAAATCCCTCATCTACACCCTTTCTTTCAACAGAACTCTTGAGCAAACCTCTAGAGAACAGTCACAACTCAGACATACCTCATAACAGTGTACCTACTCAAGAAAAGGTCACCCAAAACTCAGCAGAAAATGAAAAATTTGCCGCTCAACATATAAAGGTTCAGATGGAAAAGCCTTTCAATTTAGAAATGGAAATTGGCAAGCTTAAAATAGCCATTCCTCTTTCTCAACTGGCCAAACATGAGGTCTTTAGACAACAAATCAATAGGTCATTGCAAGTACCAGAGAATAGGGATGCAGTTAATGTTCTTGATGATCAGCCAGAATTGATTTTTGGCTCGGAAGTCAATGGAAAATCAGTGGATGGAGGTATCCCTCCATTTTATGTAAGCCTAAACATTCATGAAAAAGTATTACATAATGCCATGTTTGACTTAGGTGCCTCCCATAATCTAATTCCCAAGTCAGTAATGGAAAAACTTGATCTAGACATCACAAGACCTTATAAAGACTTGTTTTCATTTGATTCTAGCCAGGTAAGATGTCTAGGCCTTATCAAGGACCTTTGTGTATCCTTAGTCCAATACCCAGCTAAAACAATTTTGATGGATGCGGTAGTAGCTGACATTCCACCCAAGTATGGTATGCTTTTATCCAGATCATGGGGTGCCAAACTCCAAGGATCTTTGTAGCTAGACATGTCATATGCCACAATTTCAGTCTTTGGCCACCCAAAGAAATTATACCGAGAAACATTAATGAAATATGTGGTCAGCAGTCAAGAGAAGCCCCAAAACTTCCCAATCTACTCCATTCATTCGGACATGGACTCATTTATATTATACAATGCTGATATGTGTCCTAAAACTGAGGTCAAGCTCCTAAAAACAACAGAAACAAGGAATATAAATGAGCAGTCTAGTGCCCAAGATCAAAATATCATTGATATGATTAAGACAACAAAGCCAACTAATGTATCACATGAATTACAAAAGCCAGACCTGCCCACTAAACAAACTTGTGAACCTATTGAAAGAAGCATTGATCAGGAAATCTTGTGGTATTTAGAATTTGATGGGTCAGTGAACAAACTAGGAGCAGGGGCAGGGGTTTGGATACACAGTGCACAAACTGACCATGCTCAAGGTCATGCATATAGGCTTAATTTTAGATGTACAAACAACATGGCCGAATATGAATCCCTTTTGCTAGGTCTCAAACTGATTAGGAGTCTTGGGATAACCAAAGTTTCCATTTTAGGCGATTCAGATTTAATTATACAGCAGATGAAGGGAAATTTTGTTACAAATGATCTCAGGCTAAGGTCTTACAGAGCAGCAACAACTGAGTTACTCAGTAGCTTCTTGGAATTTCAGCTTACCAAAATACCTAGAAGCCATAACTTACATGCACATAGTTTGGCAACTTTTGCAAGCACTTGTAAACTCCCTTTTGGGCCAAACCACCAATTCACTACTGAGATTAAACACAGGCCTGTTGTCCCAGATAATGTAGAGAATTGGAAAGTATTTGAGAATGATACACAGATAAATAATTTTCTAACCATGAAAGAAGAATTCTCAAGCATAAACATAGACACAAGCACTAGGGATGATAAACAACAAACTGATAAAGTGAAAACTAATATATCAGCTGAAACAACAAAAGTGATGTTACATCCAACAACCTTTGACTGTGCCAATTTGCAGAAGCTAAAACAAGCAGACTTTGATGAAATCATTGAAGAAGAATCTGAAGTAATTGAACTAAAGGATAATTTCCTGCCCACAGGCTTAACTCCTTTAGAAGATATTTTTGACTCAAATGACATCCCTAAGAAGCCAAAGATGCAACTTATAAATCCAGAAATTGAGGAGTGTAATATTGGGACCACTGAAAATCCCAAAATGATAAATCTTTCCAGAACCTTACCTCCTGACAAGAAATCAGAATACATTGAACTATTTAAAGAGTTTCAAGATGTGTTTGCTTGGAGTTATGAAGACCTCAAATCCTATGATACTTCAGTCATCCAACATACTATACCCTTGAAAGAAAACCAGAAACCTTTCAAACAAAAGTTGAGGAGAGTGAATCCAGTCCTTCTTCCCCTAATTGAAAAGGAAGTAAAACGAATGTACGAAGCTGGAATTATTGCACCTATAAGATTTTCTGAATGGATTTCAAACCTTGTACCTACAAGAAAGAAAACTGGGGAGATAAGACTTTGTGTTGACTTGAGAAATTTGGACAAAGTCTTTCTCAAAGACCACTACCCCTTACCAAAAATGGATAACATCTTACAAAGGGTAGTGGGAGCTTCAAGGATCTCACTATTGGATGGTTTCTCAGGATTCAATCAGATTCTAGTTCACCCAGATGATCAAGATAAAACAACTTTTACTACACCTTGGGGAACTTTTAAATATGTCAAAAAGCCTTTTGGACTCAAGAATGCAGGAGCCACATTTCAGAGGGCAATGGACATAGCCTTTGCTAAAGAAATCCATGACTTCTTAGTCATATACCTTGATGATCTCACAAATTTCTCAAAATTAGACCAAGAACATTTAGAACATCTCAGATAGGTGTTCTTAATTTGCAAAAAATATGGCATATCTTTGAACCCAAAGAAATCACTATTTGGCCTAGAAGAAGGCAAACTCCTAGGTCATATAATTTCAAAGGATGGTATAAGAATTGACTCTGATAGGATTCAAGCTATCCTTCAAGTCCCTCATCCAAGAAACATCAAAGAATTACAAGCTTTTCTAGGAAAGATCAATTTCCTAAGAAGATCTATTCCTAACTTTGCCGAACTAATAAGATTATTGAGTAACATGCTCAAGAAAGATGCCAAAGTCAAATGGACAGTAGAAGCAAAGCAGGCCTTTGAGGAAATCAAGGTAGCTTTAACAAGAACACCTGTTCTCACAAGTCCTAGATTTGACAGAGACTTTATAATTTTTTCCTTTGCATCTGAACGTACAATTGCTGCTGTCTTATTACAAAAAGATGACTCAGGATGTGAGAAACCCATTTCTTTTTTCAGCAGAGCCCTTAGAGATGCCCCACTTAAATACCAGATCATGGAAAAGCAAGCATATGCCCTTATAAAGGCCATAAAGGATTTCATAATCTATATCTTGTACTCTCACATAATTGCATATGTTCCCAATGCAGTGGTCAAAGACATTTTAACTCAAAAGGGAATTGAAGGTAAAAGGGGAAAATGGATAGCCAACATTTTGGAATATGACATAGAGATTAAGCCAACAAAACTTATAAAAGGGCAAGGGCTAGCTAAACTAATGACTGAAACCAATTTCCAAGCCCTTGACATCAATGAACTGGATAATGAACAGGAGATGGCGACTCCACAGATCAATCAGGCCTTCTTACAATCACCTTGGTATACTGACATATGTTTTGTATTGTTAAACCTGCAAGCTCCTCCAGGGTTATCCAAAACCAAAAAGAGATTTTTGAAAATGAAAGCCTCAAAGTTTTGTATCATAGATAACATATTATTTTGGAAAAATCATGAAGGTATTTTGCTTAATTGTTTAATCTTGGATGAAACTGATAAAGTTCTTAAAGAATTTCATGCAGGGGATTGTGGAGGGAAGCTATATTGGAAATCAACAGCTGATAAAATCCTAAGGGCTGGATTTTATTGACCCTCCCTGTTTGCTGATTCAAAAAAGTTTGTGATGTCATGTCATAAATGTCAGATCTTTGAAGGAAAGAAAAATTTGATGCCTTTACCCCTCAAACCTATTTCAACTGAAAAACCATTTCAACAATGGGGTTTAGACTTCATTGGGGAAATTCACCCTTCATCCTCTGGTCAGCATAGATGGATTTTGACAGCTACAGATTACTTCACCAAATGGATAGAGGCCATACCTTGTAGACAAGCCAATGACTCAATCATCATGCAATTCGTAGAAACCAATATCTTGTCTAGATTTGGCTGCCCAGAAAAAATCATTACAGACAATGCAACTGCCTTTAAATCCAAAAGAATGATCAATTTTTGTCACAAATATCATATTTCCCTAGGTCATTTCACAGCCTATTATCCTCAAGGAAATGGCCTAGCTGAGTCCTCCAACAAAAGCCTCATTAACATCATCAAAAATATCTTGGAGGAGAACAAAAAGAATTGGAATAAGAAGCTGATAAATGCACTATGGGCAGATAGATTCACCACTAAAAGATCTATTGGTACAAGTCCATATGAATTGGTATATGGTCTGGAGGCTATTTTCCCTTCATCCCTTGGGATCGCTGTGATCAAATTGCTGCAGGAGATACAAGCAGAACCTAATGACATATGGAGAAGAATCAATCAAACAATTCACTTGCAGCAAACAAGGGAAGAAGTGTATCATAGAACCTAGGTTCTACAAGAGAAGTTGAAAAAGATGTTTGACAAAAGAACAAAATATGAAGACTTCTTTATAGGAAACAAAGTACTAAAATGGGATTCCAGGAGGGAAGACAAAGGGAAACATGGCAAGTTTGATTTTCTTTAGAAAGGACCATTTGTGATTCAAGCTATACAAGGGAATAATACCTTTTTTCTAAAGATTCTGGATGGTTCGAATAATGAGGAAGGCCCAGTGAATGGGAGAATGCTCAAGCACTATTATGATCCATGAACACAACACAATTACATGTTGTACATAAATATTTGTATTTTCAACATTTTTCATTTACAGTAGATTAGATAGAAACCCAAGTGCAACAAATTTTGAAGAAAGATCAGCGAACTGTATCAAGTGAGGCATATATGTTGAATATTCCACCAACAAATCTGAAGGAAGTCCTGTTAATAGAACACTAATGATAAGCAGTTGGACAAATCAGCAAGACACAAAGTGTTAATTATTGCACAAAACAGGTCTAAATATACTACACACAAGTTGATAAGATTCAGGTCAAAGGTATCCATGATAAGGAAGGTTCACTGTAGCAAGAATTGAAAGATAAGGCCATCTGACTTGCTGTTCTTGGCTTTCCACCAGGGAAAGCCATCCCCAAGTGGAGCCACTATTAGGTTCCTATACCAATAGGTTTCATTTTTCATGATTGACAGTGGAAAGGCTAAATATGTTCATCATTGCATTTTGCAAAGGTTCCATATTTTGTATACAAACTAGGAAAATTAAAGGATGAAAAGAGGGTATGCCTTAAAAGAATAATCAAAAGGCAATAAAATCAATTGGTCAGAAATAATAGTGAAAATTAACCCCAAATCAAATACCAGGAAAGTGGCCAGTCAAAATGCCACTACTATCTCATTGGCAGCATCAAAATGTGCAAATACTGCTGCTAATCATTCCTGATGGATGGCCCAACAGTTCAATTTGGACCATGCCATGTTTAAATTGTTTGTTGCAGAATAGAGAATGATTCCTGTCCAAACAACTCAAACTTGGCAAATGACTAGCTAGGTAGAGAAATGAAGGAGCCCAACTGCTTAATCTGGGTCCTTGGAAGAGATAAGGGTAGATTTAGATAGGAGGGTAGTCAAAAGAAAAGGGGATAATCAGGATTTGCTAATCTAAGTGCACCCAGTTAAAGTGAAGAAAAAATGTTAGGATTATTAAGCTGGGTAGGTAGTGTGAGGTTGCAGAAGTAAAATGCCATTACCATTTGGCTTATCAAAGAAGAACGCATCCCATTCAGGGTATTGGCACCATGGCAGAGGTCTGATGGCATAACAATGGAAGCATGACTAATTTCCCTTTTCCCCCAAAATCATTTACTCACACTCCCCAAAGACCTTGGGATCTGCCCAACAGTCTTATTTCACTTCATTCCAGTACCAATTCCAAGTCAAATTCTCAGTTGACTAAAGGAAAAGAAGCCACATTTCTTGTGTAACAATCACTATTCTGAATTCCATTTCTCTAATGTCACTAAGTTCATTTCATGGGCTTAGCATTTTCCCCTGCATTTTCACCTCACAAAGTCATATTAACAACTAATTTTATTATTTAGCTCCTTAACATTGCTTCCCTTCCCTAATTCTACAATAGCTAATGCAATCCCAAAAATCTATTTAAATACCCCACCCCATAGCAATATAGCTATATAAGTTAGTCTTGGGAAATATTTAGTCCATCTGGGACTAATATTAACCCTCCCCCACCCTAAAGACTATGGGTTTTGATTAAAACCTTGGGTAAAATAAATTACCATAGTGCCCCCCGCTCACAAACCCTGTTTTTATCCCTCCCGCGCTAATGTATTCATTTGTAATGTTTGAAATAAACAAATATAAAAAGGGTGCACATTATAACCTTGCCAAACCAAAGTTTAAACCCAGCCCCGCCATTATTTTTAATGTTTTTTAATTGGCGGGCTCCACAGTTAACCTTCCGCCACCCCGTAACCCTCGCCAGCCGTCTGATCGTCGGCCCCCAGGATCCAAGGGTGGGCGGTAATTTTCACCCACGAGCCGGCGGATGTTTAGCGTCCGAGGGATTGGCGGTTTTGCCGCTGTACCCTCGCCACACGTCGCCTTCCTGGGGTGTTCGGAGGCCCCTCCCCCGATACCGCTCATGCTGAAAGGTGGTGCGGGGAGAAAACCGGATACCGCCCTCCGCCCTGACGTCAGCACCACGTCATCTCTGACGTCACCGCCCGCATCCGCTCCTTGCCTCCGTGACATTGCCACCTAATCTACCCATGTCCACATCATGCCGCCATGGCTTGTGCCACCTCACCCCCATGTCAGAGGTCCATGTCATCTTGTCGTACCCGGGACCCGCCGATGACGTCATGCTGACGTCATCGCCAAAAAGCGCCAAAAGCGCCAAAAAGTCCCAAATTTACATAAAACAATGCAAAAAGGACCATTTTGTATCATTTTCACTGCTTGTTTCAGGAGCGATGTGCATGACGTTCACGTCAATTTGCCGTCCAACCTGGAATTTGACCGTCCGAGCTACTGCCACCTGCAAATTCAACTCAATTACTCAACATTGTTCCAGCTTAACACCCTCGACGTCATGAAAACCAGGTATTTGCCCACATTCAACCTTTTTACCCTTGTTTTCACCATTTGGTCCATTTTTTACTGGCATAAAAGTCTGCTATCATCCACACTGAGCCAATTATGCACCTACTTGTTGTCTAAACTTTCTGGTTAACACCTTCTGCCCACAAAACTCAGTAAACCCTCGTCGGTCCGCTAAATTCACTTGAAAAATTGGCTTTAAGAGCCCGTGTTGCCAACACAGGTCCTCACAGTTGTTCATTATCCATTCCCACCAGAATTCTCTCTGCAAAGGTCCACCTGCTCAGCTCAAGGACAACTTTATTTTGCCGTACAGTTGCCCCACAAGTTTGTCAACCAGAGATAAATTCTGTTGAAACTCTGTAATCTCTCCTTTGACACACATTGCAAACAGCTAAAGCCACTGCCAAATACAAATTCACTTTGCAGTCTGCAATAATTATACTGAATCCTAGCCCCAAGTATCAACACAAAAAAGATTTCAATATGGCTGCTCCAGCTGCTCTAAATGTTGCTCCTATCAACGCACCTAACAAGGAACTTGAGGCACTGCCTTTAGTGGACAATGATTACCTCTTTCAGGATTTGGTAGGGGACGTAAACCACTTACAAACCTTCTGCCAGCTGAGGAATAGCTACTTAAACAACAGTGACATGTATGGCATCTGGGAGTCAAATTTGCCCATCTATTTCTTGCCTTTTGTAAATATTTTTCCTGAAATAATTCACCTCTGTGCTGAAAATTATGACCCAAGCCTTAGAGCTATCAAGTCTCCATCTGGGAGCATACTCTTTCATATAACTCCTAATTCCATTAATCATATGCTCAATTTCAAACTGACCCAACTGTTCATCCCTTTTTCCATCAAATACCTGCTGGATGAAGTCCCCAAACTCTCCAGCACTGAGATTGCTAGAATTTCCAAGACCTTCATGAGAGCAAACCGCCAACCTACAGGGCCACCTCCTTTCCTGCATGTAAATTTCAATGAGGTAGGCAAGTTGCTTGTGGACATGATATCCTCTGTGCTGGGTTTCTCAACAAGTGAGCATATTGATGAAACAATGTTGGTCCTTTTGTCTGCATATAGCCTTGGAAAGCCCCCTACTGTCAAATATAACTATGCCAAGTTCATTGCCAATAAAATACATGACCAACTGCTAAAGCTGGACAGGGAGGCAGTATTCAAATATTCATCATATATCTATCACTTGTTCATGTACTATCAGACAGATTTTTTCCAATGCCCCATCAAAAAGCTGGATTCACAGGCTGAAAGGAGGTCGGTTATCTTTTGGTCTTCAGTTTTTCATCAAGTTCAGAATTCTCCATATTCTTACTGTGATTTCATTGACCAATTTGTTTATCTAGTCTCATGTCTCTTGAAAATAACTCCTCCTCCTAGGTTTTCATATGACATGCAGAAAATATTGCAGTTGTCCAAGAATTATAAAATAGGTGATTGGTATCTATACCAAAATCACACTGTCATCAGGATCTATGGTTGTGAGCTTTGTCCTTACAGGCTCCCAAGATATGTACCCATGAGATTGTTTGCCCTAGAATACTATAGGCAACTCATTAATTTAGATCTTACTCATTTTCATAGTGCCAAGAAGAAAGCTAACCTGAAATTCAAAGACCATCTAGGCCCCTTTATCATGAACAAGAAAGATGGTTGGCAAGAGGCTGATCAAATACTGGGGCAACAATTCAAACTGAAAAGGAGTTTCTGGTGGGTCCCTTATGACCTTGATGGCTTTATCAGTACTAGAAGAGTCATATATAGGCTGTTAGCCTATAAGCATTGTCCAATTCCACAAATTGAGCAATATGCCAACAAAGATGAGTGGGTGCCAGGCACATTAATTGAAGAATTTACTCAAGAAGAGATAATGGAGCAAAATGTCAAAGATTTAGAAAAAACTCTTGACTTGGATTCTTTTCACCAGGTGACATTCAAGCTACCACTCCAAGTCGGGGAAGGCACCTCCACGGCCGCAGCTGCACAAACTACCCAGCAAGTATCTACAACAACAACAACTACAACAAAGGGAAAGGAAGTGATGGATGCATAGCAGGAGACAGAGACAGAACAACCCACCACTTCCAAAGATTAGAGTCAAGGGCAAGCCCCTCTACAGCAAACTGAAACATCACAAATTCCAGTCTTGCAAACTCCTCTTAATGAGGAGAGAGGTAAGAAACGGGATAGAGAGGAGCCCACACCTCCAAGAGGGTCAACACAACAACCAGAAGCCAAGAGGAAAAGAATTGATCCTCAGGCTGAAGAAGGAATCAGTGAAGAAATGGTAGAAAGCCATAACAGAGAGAGAGAGTCCACCCAGCAGACTGCTACCAGCTCATTCCAGCAAGAACAGGGTATGCAACATAGTACAGAGGTGTCTTCTTCCAGGCAGCAGGGCAAGCAGCCAACTGGTATCAAAGGAACTTTTATGGAAATCAAGGCACAAAATGAATTATTAAGAATTCAACTTTATGATCAATTCTTGAAAACAACACCCTCCAAGCAACAAAGATTGATGGCAACTTATGATATCAAGGAGGACAAGATGATTTTTACTCATTTCAAGCCTAAAGTTCCACACCCCAAATCATCTGCAGAATACATAAAGACAAACATGGAAGTCCTCTCCAAGGACATACATCCCATGGATCAAATTGAACTGCATAAGCAAACAGGGGAAATGGTCTATGCCACACTTGCAGACAAGGCCATGCTGGCCCATCAGTTAAAAGAGTCATTGAAAAATACAAATACTCAATTAGATCTAGAAAGGATGTCCTATACTGCCAAGGATAACCGAATTAAAACGTTGGAGGACATTATTGTTGATCTAGGACATGATCCTAAGGATCCAAAGGGTATCAAGGCCCTTTTGAAGAAGAAGGAGGATGATATTGCTGCACTCAGAAAGTAGGAAAAGCTGCCTGCAACCATTCACCTTCAAACTGCAGAAATTGTACAAGAAAAATAGGTTGATGAGACCATGGATCTGCTTCTAAATATGAATCAAAGAATACTACAGATGGAGGCAGAATTGGAAAAAGCCTTGCAAGATAAACAAGGGGAGTCAAACTCCCAACCCCCTCAAACATCTACAACTCTTGGCCCTGCTCCTCATACACAAACAACAGTAGACCCTCCTGCCATTCCAGCACCTACAATGACTACATCGACTACAGATGCTACAACAACACCAGAATCCAGTATGAGTATGGAGGACCTAATGAAAGCTGTCAAGGAGCTTGAAATTCAGGTGACATAGGTAAAAGAGGCCAAGGAAAGGTTGGCCAAACTAGAGGCCAGTTATGACAAGTCCAAAATGACAGTGGCCGAGAAGCAAAGGGAAATAAAAATCCTAGAGACCAAAGTGAAGGCCTTAGAAAAAGAACTATCTCTAGACAAGACTCTGGCTGAGATCAAAAATATTTTGTGGGCCAAAATTGGCTAGTCAATCAATGACCAATGGCGATCAATATAGGCTATACATGAGCAAATTGAATTAATAGGCATGGCTCAATTTGAAATTCAAAAGGCGGGAGCAGCATTGGGGATTATGCCTGAGTAGACCAACAAGATGATTCATTTCCTTAACGGTCACACCAAGGAAGAATTGGCAGCACTGGACATCCACAGTCGAACAGACACTATCCTGACAGCAAAGAAAGTGCTGACCTTCAGAAATTTCACACAGACTCTGGAAAGGAAATGTCAGGAGATGCAGGCAAAAGTAAATGATTTCAGGACAAAAATAATAGCATTGCAAAGCAGAGGATTACCCAGCCTAGTGACTGGTGCTGGAAAACTGCTGTCCTGTGAGCAATACACTACCAGAATCAACAATTATGTTGAAAATCAGATTATAGCATCTACCAGCTCCACAGAAGAAACAGGACCTCCCTCTGGGAAATCTCTATATGATAAATTGGAGAATCTATTTTTTATTGAGCATGAGATTAATCATTTGTTTGAAGTGCCTCCAAATTTCTATACATATACTGAAGCAGATGAAACACTCATAAAGATAAGGAGACATTAGCTACCTCCAGCTGATTGGTGGCAAGAAATGCTGGAAGTATTGCCCAGGTAATTTTGGTATACTCTTCCTTTTGTCAGCTTTAGATCTCAGTCACAGTACAGGTCAGCAAGGAATCAAACATACAGGTACTACAGAAAGCATCGAGGCAGTGACTCAGGAAATCACTAAGACAACGTGCTCAACAAACGTAGATTAAAGACGTAGCTACAACCAACTTTGTTGATCCAAAAAAGTCAAAACTTGTCTGACAAAAGACAGCTGCCATACCAATATTAACTGCTACAATTATTTCTTTCATTTACTTCTTTGACAAAGTTGGTGATGTAATTTATTACACGATGACTCATCTTCTAGATATTTTATCTCCTATTTTTGTATATATATCCCCCCATAGAACGTATTGGGGGTCGGTTTTGGTGAATCTCTCTCTGAAGAGTTGCATTGTATATCTCAGACTTTTTGCTAATATAAATTGTTGGTGAAGTTCCTGGTCTCTGTACTGTCTGAAGGTGGAAATGAAGGATTGTGTTACGCTGCAGAATTCCTGTGTCACTTAATGGAACAATAAGTTACTCTAAACTATGTTTTATCTTTCTGTGTATGCATAATTTTCACATATGTTTCGTGATCATAGCAACAGGGAAAAAGAATAGCTCAGGACTTGTTTAAATACACCCTCTGCTCAATCTCTATTTCTAAATATGTTTTCTTCAGAATTAACCATGGATATGAATTCTTAATTGCTCATATTTAAACTAATTCTCTCACTGTGAATACTGTTTAGGAATTCTTCACTGCTCTTAAGCAATACTCCCACTTTCTCCCCCAATTAGCATAGTGAAATATTCTTGACTGCCTTTCACTCACTGATCTCATGCTTTCATAACCCAAATTTGAATAATTGTTCCAAAAAATGCCTATCTGGCTTTGCAGCAATACCCTTCCCTCAAAGAAATACTTCAGCAGTACACCATCATGAACTCCATTTCCCAATGGTTCAGACTGCTCTGTAATTTGTACACCAGCTCTGTTTGAATTCACCACCCAACCAAATCTAAAACTAAATCAGTGCACCATAACTAGCCTAAAATCACCCCAAAACAATGCTAAACTATAAAGAGAGAGCCCTCTCTGGTTGCAGGTAGGCTAGGACCTGTAACTAAAAGAATGGTTAGTGGTTACCTCAGCCGTATTCCCTATAGGAAGCAGGGAACAACCTGAGTGATAACACCAGCCAAGCAACGTAACTGGCCAGGCTGGTTGGTGGTTCTTAACCACTAAGACCAAACGTTGCATTTAACCATTTCGTGCCTAACAGTTAACCCTTAACCGCTGGCGGAGAGTTAGCCCATGTGAACACTGCACAGAGTAGTTAATTAAACTATTAATGGTTCCACCATTTTATCCGGAGCACACCCAAATCTGGCAGATTTTGCAAAACAGTTTGAGTTAACTGGCAGTTCTCCACATTTAGTGGAGTTTCTTTAGGGAAAATTGGGCAAAAACTTCAGTTGATCATAACTTTGGCTAGGGAGAACCTTTTTGGATGAATTGTTTTTTTTTATTTTGGATTTTCTCATCATTCTAGAGCCATTGGTATAGATTGAAGAGCCATTGGAGTTCATATTTAGCCCCATTTTGTTCAGGGAAGCCAAGAGAGCCATCAGGGCCAAGAGGGAGTTGGAGTTGTGTTAGGCTATGCTTAACCATTTGAAGTGAACCAATAGTCATTTTCAGCTACTTTAAGCATTCCAGAGCTATTGGGATAGGTTCTAGAGGCAGTAGAGGTGTTCTACAACCATTTTAGCTTCAGGGAAACTTTTTGAGCCATCAGGGCTATTTGGGAAATGAAGCTGTTTTGAGTTGTACCTCTCTGTTTGAGGTGAACCAAAGATCATTTCCTGCTATTTTCGACCTTCTGAACCTATTGGAAGAGGTTTCAAATCTGTTTGAATACTTTTAGAGCCCGAAAAGCTTCAGGAGAGTTTTCAGAGCCTGTAGGGCCATTTGGAGAAGGCACTGTATTGGGTAATCTTTCACTGTTTAGTGATTTTGGAAAGGTATTTTTAGCTTTTTCATGTATTCTGAATCTATATTTGCATTCCGATTTTCCTATTGATGAAATTTTAAACTTATGTTGCATTTGAGAGCATTATAATAAAAGAGGACAAGCTCATTTTTGGAGGCTTGATCCAACATACGTAGCCCAAGAGGGGTGAACTGCTCACCAAACATTTGTGTCATGTTATGCTAAATTTATCTTGCTAGGTATTTCTGATTTAATATGTTAAACAACAAATTAAATTAACTTTCCTTCACACATAAACTCATAAACATTTAATCAGCAAGATATCAATAACGGTTTGCACACATTTAAATTAATGAAGATGGATACCTTGCACACATTTTCAAGTACTTCCATTTTCAGATCAAATGGTATTAGAGCTCGTTTTGAGCATTTGTTTGTGCAAAAGGTGTTAAAACAGTGTAAGATATTGACTGTTTTATTGTTTGGAAAATGGTTGATTGTATGAGTTTGCTTGAGTTGAAATGATAGCTGATGTTAAATAAGTCTTGGAAAGGGTTGAAGACTATTTTCCTTACCACAATTTACCTCAAGATTATCTTTGGAAAACAAGCCCATTTGATTTGTTTTTGCTACAAAAGCTATTGTAGTTTGTGTTTTATGGTTGCTTGAATAAGAGTATGGCCGTAAAGACTTTTTGTCAAAGGCTTGTAATTTTTTTGAAAGCTTTGAGAACTTTTAGTTGGAAGTTCCTTTTGTTAATTGACCATTTACATAATGTCAGCTTCTTCCACAAGTGAAGTTTCCTCCTTCACGAAATTCTTCAATGAGGACATGAAGAATGAGTTCCAAAGAGAAAATGTTAAGCCTCAAGCACAATTGTTGGCTATGAAGGATGAGAAGGAAACAATTCTCCAAAGACTGTATGACATGGAGAAACAACTCCTTCAAGCTCAAGAAACTTTGTCCAAGAAAATGCCTTAGGATGGGGTAAAACATTCAAACTTGTCTTCAATTTCCTCAATTGAAAAGTGTGTTGGTTCTTTTGAAAAACATACAAGAGGTATAGGGTCCAAATTAATGTTTAAGATGGGCTATCATGAAGGCAAAGATTTGGGCAAGCATGCAAAAGGCATGGTTGATCCTATTTCAGTTGTGGAGTGACCCAAGAATGTTGGTCTTGGATATGTGCAGTCTAGTGGCAAACAATTCAAATCTTTGAATGCATGTGATGCAGATTTGAAAAGAAATTTTGTTCCAAGTTCTAATACACAAACATGTCAAGTTTGTTTTCAAGTTGTTTGCCATTGGGTTAAGCCTTTCATGCAACAAAAGAGGTATAAACATTCACATGATCAATTTGATTATGTTTTAGCAAAGAATGATAATTTTTCTTATTCAAATGAAAGAAAGTTTTGTTGCACACTTTGTCATGGATTTAACCATGTTGCTTCAAGTTACTGGCTGAAAAAGAAAGCACACAAGAAGCAGAAGAGGCAAAAAAAACTTTCACAGAAAGTGATGGAAAGTTTCACATTTTGTCAAAAGAAGGGACATCATGTTTCTCATTGTTGGACTTTGCATCCAACTCATCGTCTAAAGCACATGCAGCTAGAGGACAAAAAGATTGGCACAAATGGATCTATGGATGCCATTATCGATGTGGAAATGAAAGATTCACATGAAGAATTGTTGTTACAATAGAAGACGCCATGGAGTTGGCTTGGTAGGAAGTGGACTAACTTCTTACTGCAGTAAGTCATACTCATTTTGTACATGCAAATGTCAGATTGGTATGCATGTATTTCAGTTGAAAAGTTTGATGCAAGATTGCATGTGAAAGCAGTTTCAGTTGAAATTCCTTTAATTGAATTTTCCTTGTTCGTGCAAAAGTTCGCCATGGAGGTGTAAAAGATGGGCATGATACTCACTTATATTACAACAATGTCTTTTTAGTTTAGCTCTTTTTCACCCACATGTTTTTTGGGATGATGTACTTGTTGGTATTTGAAAAGAAGAGTTGAATTTTCACATGTACATAGAGGTTGTATGTGTAATTAGCGAATTGTGTATAGTTCATTATACATGATACATACACATGTGTTTGTAAAGATGTATCTTGTTGTTTATCGACTTGTGTTAATTGTGTCACACATGTTTGTCGACTTGTGTCGATTGTGTGCACACTTCTTACATAGATGGTTGTGTCAATTGTATAGCACATTTTAGGTCAATGTTGTTGATGTTGTATGTTGCACAAGGTTCCTTTGGTGTCAATTGGTGTAGTGAACGAAGTGTTGGTGAAAATCAGTGCAAGATTCCATGAGATGGAAAGGCATGCAAGCAAAGAGGGCACAAATTTCAGCAAGTGTCATTGTTGTTTTCAGAATGTCAGATTGGTATGGTGAGAAAACTTGGTCGGGATTCGACACAAGTATATGTCTCATTCGATAAAAATTCGCCATGAGGACAGTTGGCAAGTCAGGGAATTTTTTTAAGGCTAAAAAGAAGAGGATGTTGTTATTCTCTCATTTTCTGTACAGTTTAGTTTCAACATTTCAGTGAGCTTTTGGGGTCCAAAAGCTTCTCATTTGGGAGGTGTGATCAAGAGCTCAAGTCTGAGCTAGGGAAAAAGCTCAAAATTGAAAGTGTTCGAAATTACTTTCAACCTGAACGAATGGATAGGCCTCGTTGATACGATCCTGGTGCCGTGAATGGTTATAAAATCCGACACCGTATGTGAATGTTATTCAAGTTTGAAGTTTACAAAAATCAGTTTGACTTGGGTTGACTTTGACTTTGAAAAATATTAAAAAAGAATATTCTGGAAATATTCCTCAAAATATTTTGGGAATATTCCTTGGAATATTCCATGGAATATTCCCTATAGGCCAACCAGATTTCGATACGTGGCACTTTGCGGTTAGATGTGTAAGTTTGAGGACCAATCAATGGGCGACATGTGGCAAGCTCGGAGGCCACCACGTGGAGGAACGGTGGTATGGCAAAAATTTTGGCACTCCACAAGAGTTGAACCTGGGTCTCCTCATTGCTAACCAAGCGACCTAACCGGGCAGGCTGGTTGTTGGTTGTTAACAACTAAGCCCAAATGTTGCATTTAACCATTTCGTGCCTGACGCTTAACCCTTAACCGCCAGCGGAGAGTTAGCCCATGTGACCACTCTGCACAACAGTTAATGACACTGTTAATGATTTTGTCATTTTATCTGGAGCACGCCCAAATCTGGCAGATTTTTCCAAACTGTCGGAGTTAACTGGTAGTTCTCCACATTTAGTGGAGTTTCTTTAGGGCAAACTAGGCAAAAACTTAAGTTGGTCATAACTTTGGCTAGGGAGAACCTTTTTGGACGAATTATTTTTTGATTTCAAATCTTCTCATCATTCTGGAGCCATTGGCATAGATTGCAGAGCCATTGGAGTCCATATTCAGCCCCGTTTGCTTCAGGGAAGCCAAGAGAGCCAATAGGGCCAAGAGGGAGTTGGAGCTATGTTAGGCTATGATTAACCATTTGAAGTGAACCAATAGTCATTTTCAGCTATTTTCAGCATTCTAGAGCTATTGGGAAAGGTTCTAGAGGTAATAAAGGTGTTCTACAACCATTTTAGCTTTAGGGAAGCTTTTTGAGCCATGAGGGCCATTTGGGAAATGGAGCTGTTTTGAGTTGTACCTCTCTGTTTGAGGTGAACCAAAGATCATTTCCTGCTATTTTCGACCTTCTGAACAAAATGGAAGAGGTTTTAGATCTATTTGAAGACTTTCAGAGCTCGAGAAGCTTCAGGAGAGTTTTCATAGCCTGTAGGGCCATTTGGAGAAGGCACTGTATTGGGTAATATTTCACTGTTTAGTGATTTTGGAAAGGCATTTTTAGCTTTTTCATGTCTTTTGAATCTATATTTGCATTCAGATATGCCTATTAAGGAAATTTTAAACTTGTATTGCATTTGAGAGCATTATAATACAAGAGGACAAGCTCAGTTTTGGAGGCTTGATCCAGTAGGCATAGCCCAGGAGGGGTGAACTGCTCACCAAACATCTGTGTCATGTTATGCTGAAGTTATCTTTCTGGGTATTTTTGATTTAATATGCTAAACAACAAATTAAATTAACTTTCCTTCACACATAAACTCATAAACAACTACCAAAAGCACTTTGTTTAATCAGCAAGATATCAGTAACAATTTGCACACCTTTAAATTAATGAAGATGGATACCTTGCACACATTGTCAAGTACTTCCATTTTCAGATAAAAAATTAAAAACAATTAAATATTAGGATTAAATGTATTAACAATAATAATAAATATCAAAAATAAAAAAATAATAATGACTAATTAAAATTAAAATCATTTAGAATTGTCGACTTCCAAAGTTGAAAAACTCACCTAAACATATTTATGATTCCCACTCCTCTTCTTTTTAAATCAATCCAAATGATGAGTCTTGGTCTAGACTCGAAACGCTGACAAATTAAAGATGAAGATTGTGGTATATCCGATTTTTTGAGAAATTGGTCACCATCACCTACAACCATTTTTATTTTTTCTCAAGATTTGTGCATTCATTGGCCAATATGTTTTATGGGGAGATGCATAAGGATGATGGAAACATTCCCAAAAAAATTCAAGTCAATCCAATCTACTATTTAAGAGATATATATAAAATAATTATGCTATATGAGTGTTCCATAATTGTTACACGAGTGACCAAAATTGTTATAGGATTGTGATTGACATAGAAAAAGGGTCAAATCTTATCTTTCTTCATTTAGGAAGAATAATAAGGGATATAAAATAACCCTATCATCCATACGTAACACCGTTTGACACTTTTCCCACCTTCATTCTCATCTCCATCCATCAAAATAATTTTCCTTCGTCCCTTTTTCCACCTCTTTTCATCACCACAAAACTCTTTGACACTCATCAACAACTTCCTTATGAATTATCAATATTTTATCAAGCATCAGTTGGAGAAAAGTTTGGTCCTAGAAGGGCTTGTGTGACTACTACAGGAATATATAGTCCTATAGCAGCCTGCACATACCCTACATGACCACATTCAAGGCACCAGATCAAGAAATCTATGCATCATGAAGCATCAGAGAATTCCAACGCCATTTTTGGATAGCTACAGGGTCCTCTGCAGATATCTACAATATCACTATTCATCTCCAACAACAATTCTTGATCCACCGTCAAGAAAACCTGTGTTAACAAGTCTCTATCAATCAAGTACATGTAAAAAATTATTTCCAGAATAGAGCCAATGCATAGGGAAACAAGTATGAGAAGATAACACCTCAAGGAGGCAACTAATCGACCATTATTCCTAAAGAAACATCCAAATGAAATTATCTCTTAAAAGATGCTCAAGAACAACTTCATCCATGTCTAAAAAATCCATGCAAGCATCACATGATCAACACACTAGCTTCAGATACACCAAAGGAAGCTTCAACAACCTCAATATCACATGCAAAAACACACCAAAGGTAAGGCTCATATGTGAAATCCTTGAAACCTTTCCTATGAACTTATTTTAGTTTGAAAAAAATTGCAAGTATATGAAGGAACAATTTTTTTTATATCCAAACTCTATAGTAGAGAAGCCTCAACCTTATCTAGCAGTTAGCTTCACTTTTCCACCAAGACACCTGCACATGTGGGAGAGGAGAAAGAAAAAAGTAAATAGGACTTGAGAAAGTGGGTTGTAATCATTTAATATTGATGGAGGACAAGGAGTGAGAAGGGGTATGTGAGGGTCAAATTAGTTAACAAAAAACACTCTTACATGCAATGAAAAAAGAGAAAAATTGCAAAAAAAAAATGAAAAATTGCAAAAAAGCAAAAAAATAAGGTGGATCCACCACCTCTTGGCATGCAAATATTAGTTGCTACAAGATTCAGGTTGTGTTATATAGGAAGAAATATAACTACTATAGGAGCAATAAGGATTGCTACAGGAGCAATAGGAAATGCTACAGGAGCAATAGGAAATGCTACAGGAAGGGACAACCACATCAAAAGGGAGAGAAGCAGACCTCTAGAAGCTTGATCCACAACGTGACCTTTGATATTACTACAAATTCATTGAGGATGAGAGAATTATACCCACCAAATTTGCAATACCACTTTTCTTTTAGTTGGAAAAGGAAAGGGAAAAAAGTCATAGAAGGATGCAAATTGCAAAATCCAAGAAAAAAGTGCAACAAATGGGTATGAAATTGGTTGACTTGAGGCTAAAGGAATTAGTCATGAAGGAGCAACTACAGTTAGAAACAAGAGGCTTAGAGAGAAACTACAGGAAAATGAGGCACAAATTACCACCATGGAAATTTTGTCCATGAAGGTCATCAAATGCAAGTATCCATCTGCCATTTTTCCCAAAACAACAATAAGCTAAGGAGGAGAATTGCATGAAGAACAATAGGGCAAGAAGATGGCTAGGTTGCTTAGAGGACGAAGAAAAATTTCAGTGGGGGGTATGACGGGCCTCCAAATTAGTCTCAAATTAAGGCCTATATAAACTTTCCTAGACACATAAAGGCTATATTAAATCTCTCATTCTACACTTAATAATGTTTTGTTTTTTTGTGTTTTTGTTTTGTTTTGTTTTTTGTTTTTGGTTTTGATTTTGCTTGTTTGTTTTTGTTTTATTATTTATTTTTTCTGAATATCAAGAAAATATGGAGTAAATTCTGAATGAGATAATATAGGGACTTGCTCTGTACTATAGGATGGACCAATATTGGATTATAAATGAACTCAATATCATGAGATTATTGACAAATTTTGGAGATCTGTTGATTGAGAAAATCTAGGAATGTGTTTCCTGTCATTTAATGAAGATTCCTAGCGTTGAGAATTAGATCCACGTTTTGAGGGATTTTAGAGGGGAAAACTGACTCATTTCAAAGAGAATTCTTCCTCATCACTTTTTATAAGTACCAACTCGAATTTACCTCTAGGGGCATGCATTGCTTAGTCTTCTTGTGGAGAAAACTTGTTAGCAGCTCCACTTTCATTTCTAGCAAGTATGTACTTGGATTGATTCAAGTAATGAAGTTTGGTGCCATTTTTAGCTTCTAAATATTTGTTTCCTCCATAGGAATCCAATTTTTCTTGGGATTGGTGATCCCAAGAGCCTCAGAGCCCTCTTGTATAATTTATTTATTTCCTTTGAATGTATTTTTCACTTACATCTCTTTTTTCCGCATTTACTATTCATGCTTCTTTTGTTGCAGGTCATATTGGTTAAATGATTGAAGTGAGTTTTTTTGCATGTTATTTAAAATATCACAAGCATGATTCATCCTTATAACAACTTTGAAAAGTCATATTCATGACTGAGCTACTTGGATTGGTTTACTAGTTCACAAATCTAGAATTTCTAGAAGTCCCTTGTAGAAAAATAGTAGTAATTTTCTACTATTTTTTAGAACGTGTTAATGAAATTCATTTTAGTTGATTCAAATTGCATTGGGTCATAAAATATTCAAGTTAATAACAAAATTTAGCTCATATCATTTTCACTTTATTAGGTTATGCATTTGGTAGGTTAACTAGTTCACTAGTTCTTTAGTTTTCTGTTTTAAGAGTAGTAATTTTCTTCTATTTTTTAGCACGTGTTAACATGAGTATTTTGGAGTGATTCCACTTGGAACGGAGTCTTAGGACATTCTAATTAATAATTTTTTTCCCATCTCATTTGAATTTGATTTATTTGGGGATTCGTCAAGTTATCTCACTCCTGTAGAAAAACATTGCCTCCTATAACACATTTTTTGGCAGTCTTGTAGCATGTGTATACTTCACAAGATTTTCCCCAAAATCTTGGTTTGTGTCTCTTAGGCTTGAATCATTACCCCTAGGCTCTGAATCCATGATTTAGTAAGAATAAAATACCTCTTAATCCTTTCCTCTTTTCCATTTCAATTCGCCTTTGCAGTTTTGATTAATGGACAAATTCATGACTTGAAGAGCATAATGATGATTTTCATGATTACTTTATGAATCACCCTGTGAACTCTATTGAAAAATATATCTTGAATGCAGTGATTGAATAATGGTTTCATTTTTTTTCATGCGTCTTAAGCTATGGTTTCCATTTCCAACATTTCTATTTCTATTGCATGAATTAGGCTTCCTTTTGATATACCATTCACACTCTGTAAATAGGTTAATGTTTACATTTCTCTAAATAAGATTAACATTTAAATTCATGAAAAGTAGAATATCCTTTCCTTTCTGCAAAATTAACTAGGATTTCCTCTCTGCAAAATTAATTAGGTTTCCTTTATGCAAATAGAGTAACATTTCCATTTCTACAATTACTTTAGGCTTGGATTTCATGGCATTCACTTCATTACATCATATCAATGAGAGAAGGACACATTGAATGCTGCACATATAGTGCTGACACTTATTAAGTTTGTACGAACCCTGGGTTGATTATTTAAGTTGGTAGCCTTGGGATTTGCAACATTCTCGTTGCAATATTGGGGCTCATCCTTAGATGGCTTCACCAAGTATTAGACTCGTTTAATCAAGGGCATCATGGCACAAGTGAAATTTCCCAATTGATTGGGATAGAATGTGGGATAATTTTTTCAATTCAGGAGGAATATTTATCAGGAGGTCAACACAAGAGTGATGATGAGAATAATAGTCTTGTTTGTCAGACAACAAGGAGCAATGGAAAAAGCTTGAGCAGTAGGAGTGTTGGGTGCAGGATCCCCCAAGGGATGTTTTGGGGCTTAGAGCCTAGATTTTGATCAAAGATTGTAATTCCGATGTAAAGACTCCACATTTTGTGGACGTGGAGTGCATAGTTTGTAAAATACTCATAGGGTTGTCCACCCTTAGTTTTTTTATTGTAATGTTGGTTATAGAGATCTACCCATGGTCCGCGGACCATGGGTTTGCATACATAGAATGAGGCTCTAAGTAGTTAAGAGCGAGAGATATCTATGGAGAAAAGTCGAGTTTTGGGTCACAGAGTAGGAGAAGGCTCTGCAGCTGAGTGCACATAGGCCTAGTAATCTGAAGCTGAGTGCACGGACCCCTGCAGCTAAGTGCACAGGGCGAGTCGAGTCTATAATAGTTGGAAGTATTAATAAAGAGAAGTTTCCGATCGTTTATGTGTATTTATTTCCTGTTTTATGCATCTGGTATCCTGGGTATGAAATTCACTTTTAATACTTATATGATGCACAAATGTGTATAATTGTATTGATTAAGTGAATGCAAGATAGAATATCTATTTATGCAAAGTTAACTAAGATCTATTAAGAAGATAAGTAAGATACACGGTGTAGTTTGGTGAAATAGTGCAGTTTGTTGCCCTAGCAGTGCAAAAGAATCTCAACCCCTGGTTAGGGCTGCACAAAAGATGATTATAATAGATCGTGAAGGTATTGAAGGTTGGAACAATGCACGAAACGACCTGTGCGAAGATAGATCTAGTTGGGCTAAAACAACATCTCAAACATCTCAAGGGTGCGAAAACTTTGTTCCAGCATCCCCCCATACTGCTTCAGGTGAGACTTCAGTCTGCACTCCATGGGTTGATGCTGAAAGGGACAGTAGTGTAGGGATTTGTTTGGCTAAATAACTTGGAACCTGGGTCAGGTCCCCATAAGCCAAGAAATGGTTCTGTTTTCGAGACCAGAATCTGCATAGAGATGTCTGATGTCGTATCATTGGAATCCAAATAAGAAGGAAATTGAAGGTTGGTTGGACAAAATAATTCACGAGTTCACAACGCAGGAGAATAGGAACCTGCAACTGTCAAAAGAAGAGTGGTTAGACTACTACCTATACATAGAGATCCACAAAATCTTCTTCGCGTCCTTTCCTACTGAGCTATATGAGTGGATCGCGAAGCTAGTAGATAGCCAAGGAAGGTGGAAACTTGATGGTCCAATTGTGTGGACCATAGAGTTAGTGCAAATATTGGAAGCATTGGAGGATAAGATCATGCATTCCATTGATCACTGTCTCAATCAGATTATAGGAGAATTCATTACTGAGTTTGCGGTCAACACCTCAGTCAGCTATAACGAGGTAGAATGATGCTTTCTCAAAGGAACGTGAGGTAAGTACATAAAGTCTTTAAATACTTGGATTAAAATTCTATTGTGTGAAAAGAGGCTTATGCAGTTACCTTTATGTTTGAGGCTACGTGAAGTTGAAAAGCTTACAAGGATTACAAGAATTAAGGAAATAAGGGACCAGAAAATAGTCCCTTTATTTCACCTTTGCGAGGGGATGAGGAAGAGCTCGTGAAGGTCTCTCTGTGAAGTGCGATCCATCTGATAAGGAAAATAATTCTGCGAATACCACCTCCACCCACACCACCACCAGCTTCACCACCATCACCTCCATCTTCACCCGTACCACCTCCACCCACACCACCACCAGCTTCACCACCATCACCTCCATCTTCACCCGTACCATCTCCACCACCACCGTGAGTCAATATGGCAAGCACAATGAAGTTGCTTGTGTTCAAAGGATTGGGAAATGAGGATCTAGATCAATTCTAAGTTCGTGGTAAGGGATGTATGGGAAGCAAAAGGAGTTACAAATGATAATATAAAGAAAGCAACATTGATTAGCACCCTGCAGGAACGTGCGCTAACTTGGTAGATTAAGCACTCCAATGATAATCCAAATGCGGGAATTGCAGATATCCAAGCAGTGCTAAAATAAGAATTTAGTAGGTCGAAGTCTGAAGCACAGTCGATCATTGGAATTCAAAGAGTTCATTTTTCTACTAGGAGAGAATCCTTGGGAGCTGGATCAGAGGCTGAAATGTATGATTCACGAGGCTAATATGAATCTGACGGATGGACAACATTGCAAGTGGTTTGTAGCTTCACTAATGCCACATTTAAGGAGTGCGCTATCGCAACAGAAGATAATGACTCAGGCGGAGGCCTTAGATATTTCTATGATGATACATGAGACCTTGATGTGGGATCCTAACTTAGGAGTTCAGCAGATCCATGTGCAGCTGAAGAATTTATGCCTTGAGATGTAGAGTTTGAAACAGGATAGGAGAGCTCAACCAAAAGTGTGCGAGGAGGTATGGTGTGTAAAATGCAAGGGTCAGGGTCATGACAAGGACCACTGTTCAGTTTTCATAAATTACCTCATAGGAGGAGGAACGATTCCTTTATGGCTAGAGGCACAAGTAGGACCTAGTGCAATGCGTGCTTTGTGGTGCACTATTTGTCAAATAGCTGGAAAACATGCCACGGACAATTGTCACTTGTTACAGAAGTATACGCAAAATTCGCAACAGTTGTTCTGCAAATTTTGTAGGTCAGTTGCACAAGATGAGCGCAGTTGTAGAAGCTATGAGTTACTGATGGATAGAGCTACCACCTATAGAGTTCAGGTCGAAACATGGCCACTCGACCAGACTGCAAGAATGACATGAACAAGATTTTAGGGGCATAGATGAGGCTGAGGCGGAGGAGGACCTGGAAGAGGTTGCGGATAGTCGATATGCTACAATTGTGGAGGGCAAGGACATTATGCCCTTGATTGCATGAATCCAATGTGCCCGTTGTGTTTTTATTGCACCTTGTTTGATCATGAGATAGAAGATTGTCCTACACTGATAGCTCAGATACATGACAAATGAGCACTACCACCTCCCCCGACTCAGAACTTGCAAATGATGAGGTCTGAGCCACGCGAGGGAGATTCGAATGTGAACATTGTGATTCGAAGTGGAATAACGATGGGAGATGACAAAGGTAAACAACCAAAAGATAGTACTTGGGTTCACAAAGCACCGACGAAAGAGGCAAAGTTTGATTTGGAGCGCACTCGGGAAACCTTCATGGAAGCTAAGAAGAGCTCCGCTAATGCCTCCACTTCAGGAAGAAAAGATAAACTGGAGCTGGAGATGGACCCATCTATGCTCACAATGTTCTTGGAAACATGTATGAAGTTATTGTGTGACAATAAGGCTGTAAAATGATTACAGGAACTCATTAACAAATACGCTGGGACTGCGCTAGGAGAACCACACGTAGTCAGGAAGATCGGAAAACATAAAACAAGGATGGGAATAGAAATGAGACTTACTGTGCAGATCAGAGAATATGAGATGGATCAAGTCATCCTGGATTTAGGATTGGGTGTGAATGTTCTGCCAAAACAGAAATGGGAGAGAATGAGGAGACCTTCGCTCTAGTGGTCTGCAATTCAACTAAGAATGGCAAACCAACAAAAAATAATACCCATGGGGCGATTGCATGGAATAACTATGGATATTGAGGGAGTGAGCGTGCTGGCCGACTTTGAAGTAACATAGATTGTTGATGATAGCAATCCCTATCCTGCACTCTCGGGAATTGACTAGGCCACTGACATGAACGGGGTAATTAATCTGAAGAAGCACAAGATGATTTTTGAGAAGAAATCACTATGCGTAATTATACCCTTGGACCTTGCTAAAGGGTCGTGCTATACGAAGCTGGTGCATGACTATGAAAGTGATGATGATTTGGACTACATCTACAAGATAACAACGCAAGAGCAAGACTAGGTAAATCTCACTATGGATGGGCAGATTTCATGGGAGTGCAAGAGCTCCTGTACTTCGGATTCTAATGAGGAAATAGAGCGATGGTAGAATCGGTTACACGAAGTAACTACGGTGAATTGTAATATAATGACAAGGTCGTTGCACTACGTATCAACAGAACTAAGAGATCTATCTACTTATGATGGTCTAAGTGAGGTAGATACCTTCTTGAATAAATTGGAAAGGGAGGTGCTAGAAAAACAAAGCTTCTAGGATTTGGACTAGTAACTATGTGCTATGCCAGTGAAATGGTAGGGTACGCACAAATGAAGCTTTAACAACTGGCTTGAATGTAGGAGAATGATGCGCACACGATTTGGGAAGCCTAGGGTGCACCGGATAGACAAGTACAATGAACAGGATGATCTGCACGCACATCTGGCCAGGAGGATGCAGGCTTATGGAAAAGAGCCCCAACTTGTGCAGATGCACATGTACTCCGTTCTGAAATACATGGTCAATAAGCATGTGTTGGGGGGGGGGGGAGCTCACAGATGGCTCTTAATGTTGGGAAAACATTATGCAAGAAGAGAAATTGCATAGAATATTCTACATGCAGAAGTCTTCACCAAGGTATGCAACATGCTGACCAAAGTGTGTAATGTGCAGTGAAGTGATTGGGACCTATGTGTACTTGCAGTATTATGAGCTTATAGGACGACATGCAAGAAACTGATGGGATAGACATCTTTTAGGTTTGTCTATGGAGTGGAAGCTATAATTCCTATGGAATACATCATGCCTAGTCTACGCATAACAACACTCACATGTATGACGGATCACGAAGCCTCGAGGAGAGGCTCACGCAGTTGGAGGAGCTTTAGGAAGAACAAATTTTGGCTGGATTTCACCAGCAGGTCCAAAAGCAACGCGAAAAGTCTTGGCACAATCGAGATATAAAGTTACGCACCTTCAAGGTGAATGATTTTGTGTTTTCTTATGATAGTAAGTTCAATAAATTCCTAGGGAATCTCAAAATGCATTGGCTGGGACTGTATGTTATTAAGGAGATCATAAATGGTGGCGCGGTGCAATTGGTAAAGTTAAATGGAGAACTCTTCCCAGGAAAAGTCAATGGCAGTCATTTGAAGACATACATAGGGGGCTCATCCATCTAACTAGTCGACAGAAACATAGTCTTAGCTCTCCAGTCACTTGAAAGGAGGTGCGGGACAATAAACTACTCTGCCCGGGGACTATGCAATGTCATGACTGTGCACAGTAGTGAAGTGTCACAGGGTCTACAACAACGCAAGGGTAGTTGCACTGCCATGCGGGTTGGCTAGAAAGTGACTGTGACAATCACTATTCATGATAAGATGTTTGGTTTGAGACCAAATGGAGTGGGCGATAGACATTTAAGGCAAACGTTATGGGCTAGATTCTTGAAAATTTTCCACCAATCGAGCATTAATGGACCAAATATGGGGGGACCGGTTAAATTCAAATTCAAAATGCACTATAAATTACAAAGGGATATCCAGCAAACAACACTTGGCAATTTGAGAACTGAGTTGTTGTGTGCCCAAACATTCATGAACCTAGACTTGTTCGATCTTCTGAAGGTGAATTCATTGTTTGAGAAATTACTCGAGACATTGAGAGACTTATGGAATCACACTATGGCAGCACCTAAAGAAGCCATGGAAACCAGAGTAATGACTACCGAGGAAGCCACACAAGCCATTACAAAAGTGGAAGCCCCAGAATGTGCCAGGATAGTTGCAGAAATCCCTAAATTTCCACGCACGCTGAGAGCCAAGAAAGACAAACAGGCCATGGTACCGGTGCACATTTCATCTAGGAATCCGTTAAGAACTAAGCTTAACATGGAAGAAAAGGGAAGGCTATCAATTTGGGGGCCGATGGGGAGGAATAATTTAAAGGAATCTTGGTAGAGGAGGAGGACGTAGTAATGGAGGTTGAAACCCAGGGTGCTGACCCTCTTACCAGGCTGCCGCATATGTTCCTCTGCGGAAGGGTAAAGCAAAGGTGCCCAAAGATATAGATGAGAGAAAGAGATCTCTGTAGACTCTGCTACTCCCTGATGACATTATTTTGGATGGAGCGCACTTGGGATGAGTTCCCGTTCTGAAGTTTGAGGATTGGGATCTCGCGGACCACGATAAGTTCCCTCATCTCGCGACCACACAGCTCATGCGCCAGAAGAAAGACGCACCACAAGAATCATAGAATTGGAGCCATGTAAATGGCTGAGAGGAGTTGAGAAAGTAGGGTTGCTAAACCTTCTCTGTGTGTCGCATTACCATCGCACCTGAGTGACCCTTTTTGTCATCAAGCAACTTCTCTGCTTGGTAAATGATGGATGATTGTGGCTGGAGGATCCCATCCCCATCACAGGCCATTTGATTCATAGAATTACCTATCTCCCTTGCAAAGGGGAAGAACCAGAAAACAACTCGGAAGGAAAGAGCGATGATTTGGCCATCGCAGAGGCCATGAAAAAGAAGTTTAAGCTGGAGAAGAAGAAGAGAGGGTATGCCATTTCCAGCATCAATAACCTGCGGTTAAAGTCGTGTTGCAAATATTAGTAGGGAAGGTTATGCGGAAGTGCCGTGAGGATGAGGTACTTGTGCTGGTGGTTGCACTAGCAACACAATGCGTAGAAGGGGTCCAATTCAACTGGGAAAACTACTTATGCGGAAAGTTCCTTAGGAACTGTTGTGAGGCATAGGAGCAGGGAAATTTTTTTCACTATGTGTGGCTTCTGTTATCCATAGTACTGGTGGCATGGCAATTTCCAGAAGATAGGCAGTTCTCGATGATCACGCAAGACCTTCCGAAGGCAACGAAGTACACTTCACTGTGGGAAACTAGGGATTCAAAAAGGATAAGGGACAACAAAATATTTTGGGTGCTAATGGAGACGAACATCAAAATGGGGATTAATCACAAGTCACAGTTATCACCCACAGTCTACAACAGTCTATAGAGCTTCGTAGAGTTAAAGGTAGATTTTTGACCATGTCTAGATCAGGGTGCGGAACAATGTTGCAGGAAGTGTCCCCCCCTGGTTCCAAGGGTTGAAGCACGTCCCGTGCGGATGCGTCCAGGAAGTGTCCCCAGAAGTGCGCTTCCAAAACTTGGAAGTGCGCTTTCGTTTGTTTTGGATGCTTCTTGGAAATTTCAGAAGCTTTCCTCCAAGCATGGTTCGTATGGTGCTTCGGTAGTACGAAGTGTGGCGCTTCGGAGGGCGAAACATATGCTTCCCGTACGCTTCCGTACGATTCCGGAAAAGCGCCACGCTGTTTAGAAAAATCGTTTATTTTTCAATTTTTTTTTAATTTTAGGTGAGTTTGCTTGTTGGGGGTGGGTCCACCTTGGGTTAGGGTGAAGAATGAAGGCAAAAAAAATATAAATATAGTAGATGCTCCCTCATGGTAATGTTAAATTCTTAAAGTAAAAGTGACATTCTCCTTTATTTTTCATTTTCATCCTTTTACTTAAATTTTTAACATTACCATGAAATGACTCAGGATGTTTGAGAGTGGTTCCTGTTAGGACCCCATATTCTCTCTTTGACCTTATATTTTGTCATAATATTACCCTTTTCAACCCATATTTGAAAGTCCTTGCTAGTATTTTGACTCAATAATTCTAAAGGTATACAGTGACTCTTCTCATTGCTATATGTTTAATTATTTAACACATAATCATGCTATCTTTATAATTGATCTTTGAAGTTGACTGAGTTTTTGAAAAATTAAAGAATGATGTGCAGACTACATTGTTGAAACTGCCTAAAGCTGGTAGGACTATCTTTTGCAGTTGCTGAAACAACAGGAACATCACACGAATCTCTAAGCTGAAACAACAAGAATAGCATGCAAATCTCAAGGATACAGTTGAGATTTGCGTACCATATTTGACAACAACAAAGGAACCGGATCGATCACTGAGGAAGTTGTTACATTGGTTGTAACATTCATAATCTAAATTACTGTAACAACATTATGTTGACAGGAAACTGATTTCCCTATTTTTGTATAAAGGGTTGAACTAGAATTTATAATGTAAATATTTTGTAATAGATGTCTCCTCTATAAAGAGGAGACATCTACATTAGAAGGGGGGATGAACAAGCTGTAACACAAGGTTGTAGTTGAAGGAACAAGACTGAATCTTTTCTGTAATATGGTATATTGATGAATGAATAGAGTTCTGTTCTGAGTATCTCATCTTAGTTTTTTCAGCTTGGGGAATCTTGTGAGAAGGATAGGGCCCACCTTCATCACAAGATTCACCCATTATCTTTCTCTTGTGTGTTGTGTGGTTTCTGTTCATACCTTGTTAACAAGTACTGTTTCTGGATGTTATTTTACTTTTGCTGAAACTCTGTTTCTCTCTTAATCAATTGATGCTATTTCTTGAGTGTCTCACCGGTGATTAGGTTTACAGAGTGAATTGGTGAACTGGATAACAAAGGCAGGTGCTGAAGGTTCCTATTCTGGGGATAGGGTCCTGATCCTTTGTTACAGAATAGCCATTGTTTTCTTTTGCAGATTTATTCTTTCTGATTAAATATCCATCTCTTATTAGATATTTGCAATAGAGTATAGTTGCTGTAACAGAGAGTGAAGATTTAACAGGGTGTGATTTATTTATACTACAACTTTTAGTGCTATTAAAATTGAGTGCATACAGTACGTAGTTGCCTTTGAAATAATTGGACTTTCCCGGGTTGAGAATTTATGTGGCACTTCACTGTTTAATTAGTAAGCAATTAAAGTGACCAACATTTTGGCGCCGTTGCTGGGGAAGGCAACCGAACATTTTAAGAGCATTAATGATTTTCTTTTAGATGTACAGGATGCATGAAAGGACGCAGGAAAACTAACCCTACAGGCGGCAGGGGCCAAGGCAGTGGAAGAAGGAAAACTTTCATTGTCGACATTATTTCAAAAGCTGAAACATCTCAGAAGATAAGCTCTCGGAGGCCACAGACTTGGCACCCTCTCCAGACGGATTACGAAACGGAGGGAGTATTGGGACTAGAAAGGGCCGAAGAGACAGTAGAACAAATGGAGGAGTCAGTGGAAGATATTGAAGAACCAATAGAAGAAATTGAATTTGAAGAACCAATAGAAGATATTGAAGTTGAGGAACCAGTTCAGGACATTGAGAGCCCAACAGAAAGCGCTGAAGACCGAGCATGTGAAACAGGGGAACAACCAATGGATAGAAACATTGAAGGACCCGCTGGTGGGGGACGAAGAGAAGGAGGAGGAGAAAATTCCCTTTCCACCTTGGAATTCCCTATTGGAGATCTTCCTACAGGAGAAACTCCTATGAAGAACATCCCACTCTCAACCCTACCTAATTTCCATGGTTTATCATCTGAAGACCCTGATGAATTTCTGTTTGAGTTTGATATATTATGTAGGAGTTACGATTATGTTACTAATTCTCAAAAGTTAAAGTTATTTCTAGCAACACTAAAAGGAAATGCAGTAAGGTGGTTCATGAGCCTGGGAAGACATGTGATCACAGCATGGGATCAAATGAAAGAAAAATTCTTGGCCAAATACCAGGACTATTGCCGAACAAGAGAAAGGAAGGAGGAATTATTTAAGACAATTCAGAAGGAGGACGAAAACCTGGAGGATTTCGTGGAAAGATTACAATATAATTTGTAGCGATCCAATCATCCAAATATGAGTCAGGATATTCTTAAGTCAATACTGTTAAAAGGGGTATGAGATGACTGCTTAGACATGTTGAATATGCTTGGAAAAGGGGATATATCTAAGGAATCGTATGACGAGATTGTCAACCTTTGTAAGAGATGTTCAAGAGGAATATCAAACAGACCAAAAATCAGAGATAGTACATACTCAAGAGTCTAGAAATCAGCTAGTGGAGGAGCAACACAGGCTGAAATAGGTAACTTACTTGAAGAATTTAAAACTAAAATGTTAAGCTCTTTTGCTTCACAAATTGATACCTTGCAGGTTAAAAAGAAGCAGGCATAGGCAGAAGCTACTTTGGCTATTTTCTGCTCTAAATGCAGAGAAAAACACCCACTAAAGGAATGCCCACTGGACAAGGTACCAATTTGCACTATTTGCGAGAAGGACCATGAGACTCAACAATGCCCTTCTTTACCAGGAATAAAAGCAGCACTGCAACCAACTGAAGAAGAAGCTGAAGCAGTTTAATTGCTGACATAGAGGAGGCAATGGCAACCACGAGGACAAGGTATGAATTCTAATATGCCATTTAATCGTTGGAATAATCATCCTCCTTTCCAAGAAAATTACCCACCCTTAAATCAAATGAAATACCCACCCTTCAAGCAAATTAACTTCCCACCCATGCAGCAACCAAACCCTCCCTTTGTCGATCCTACAATATGGAATCCCTGGGCTCTACAACAATCTTATTTTAATCAATGGAACCCAAATTGGACAACTCAACAAATCCCATTTCCAAACCAATTCCCCTGGTATCAGCAATCTCTCTCCCTGCCATCAAATGCTCCACCGAATAACTAGACAATGAGACCCCAACTACTTATGCAACCGAATGCCAACACTAATAATAATAAAGCTCTGCAGGTCATTGATATTCAAAACCAGTCTGTTTTCCCTATGCAATGTAATGATATTCATTTGCACTCTGGGAGAATAGTTGAACCCATTATTGACGACATTACTTCTTCTGACTCTGATAAAGAGGAGACATGAAAAGATAAGTCATCTAATAACAATGATGGAATAGTTGAGTCATCCTCTAGTAAAACTGCTGAAACAGCAGAGCCCCCATTCCCTGAACGTCTGGCTCTTACCAAGACACTTGAGCCACCTACTTTTAACCTCTTAGGAGAATTGCAGAATCTGTATGTTAAAATTCCACTCTTACAAGCACTTAGAGATGTACCAATTTATGCTAGAACTGTTAGAGACATTTGCATTAAGAAACCTGGAAGAAAAGCTAAAGATCCCCTCACAGTTCATGTGATGGGTGATCTAGCTGCTTTAATGTCAGGAAAAACCCCTCCTGTGAAATATGGTGACCCTGGTCATCCTACAGTTACAGTACAGGTTGGAAAAAATTTTGTTTCTAGAGTTCTAGTAGATCTAGGTGCTGCTGTAAATATTATGACACTTGAAACTACACAGTTATTACAGTTAAAGAACGTAATTAGAGAAACCCCAACCATTCTTGAACTAGCTTACTGTTCCAAAATCAAACTAGAAAGAGTTATTGAAGACCTGATAATTTGAGTCGAATCTTGGAACTACCCAGCTGATTTTGTTGTATTACAGACTAAAACAAAGTTGGGGGGACATCCATTGATTTTAGGGAGACCTTGGCTGGCTACAGCAGATGCCTTCATCAGCTGTAGATCAGGTTCAATGACAATTTCTAATGGATGTGAAACCAAGCAGCTTACTCTTTAGCCACATGCTACACCAATGATAAACAATGATAACTCTGTATGGTTAGATTATGAGGATGATGAGACCCAACCCATCTTGACTATTGGACAAGCCTTAACTTTTAAAGATACAACCGAGGATGAACTAATTAGTAATTTTATTCTGAACCTTCTTCGGTTAAGTCTGAAACACATGATCACTTGACTACAATCTTGGAACCTGAATCACAGCAAAACCTTAAAATTGAAAATTCATCTTAGATATTAGCTGATATCTCCTCCAAGAGTATAACAGTAGAAATCGAGCCTCACAAAACATTAAATATAAACCCTAACGTAAGAGATGCTGAAACACAACAGTTAATGAAGTTACTTCGTGAGAATAAGGAAGCATTCACATGGGACAGCACAGATATGAAGGGAATCTCTCCTAAATTATGTACTCGTCGTATTTATATCAAAGAGGGGTCTCACCCAGTCTATCAACCCCAGCGATGAATGAATCCCAATTTAAGGGAAATTGTTAAAGAAGAACTTCAAAAATTGCTGAATGTGGGATTTATATATCCTATATCTGATAGTGAATGGGTTTCTCCATTAGTGATTGTACCTAAGAAAAATGGGAAATGGAGAGTGTGTGTGGATTATAGAGCTCTAAATAAAGCCACTCAGAAAGATCATTTCCCCTTACCATTTATTGACCAGGAGCTAGACAATTTGTCAGGAAAGAGATTCTTTTCCTTTTTGGATGTATTTAGCGGATATAACCAGATCAAGATTGCACCCCAAGACCAAGACAAGACCACTTTTACTAGTCCATGGGGGACTTTTGCCTATAGAGTTCTTCCATTTGGGCTATGTAATTCTCCAGCAACATTTCAAAGAGCAGTGATAGGAATTTTCTTTGATATGCTTAATGACTCAGAAATATTTATGGATGACTTTACTCCTTATGGTGTGACTTTTGAAGATACATTAAGAAACCTTGAGAAAGTATTTAAATGATGTATAGAAGCTCATCTTGCCTTAAGTACTGAAAAATGCCATATGATGATGAATCAAGGAATTGTATTGAGACACTTCATCTCATTCCTAGGAATTCAAGTTGATCCAGCTAAGGTGCAGGTAATTCAGACTCTTCCTATCCCTAAAACACAAACTGATGTAAGAATTTTTTTAGGACATGTTGGATATTATAGAAGATTTATCAAGGAATTTTCTAAAATAGCTTCTCCTTTGTTTGTGTTACTTATGAAAAATGTTGAGTTCAAGTGGACTGATGGTTGTCAAAAAGCATTTAATGAAATTAAACATCAATTGTCTACAACTCCTATCTTAAGAGGACCTGATTGGGCACTGCCCTTTCATATATCCTTTGATGCTTCAGATATTGCAATTGGAGCTGTCTAGGGTCAAGAAGAAAACATTCTTCCTTATGCTATCTATTTTATTAGTAAAAATATGACCCCTGCTGAACTTAATTACATAGTTACTGAAAAGGAATTTTTAGCAGTCATTTATGCTATTAATAAGTTTTGACATTATATTACTGGTTACACTACTTTTGCTCATACCGATCACTCAACCATTAAGTATCTAATGAAAAAATCAGTTACAATGCTTGAGTTACCAGATGGTTATTATTACTACAAGAATTTGATATTACAATTGTAGATCGACCAGGTAAAGAAAATGTAGTTGTTGATTTCCTTTCTCAGATAAAAACTGATGAGAACGCTCCAGTAGATGATTCCTTTCCTGATGAATATTTATTTGCAGTATTTTCTCACTCACCTTGGTATGCAGACATTGCCAATTATTTAGTTGCAGGGAAGCTACCATCACACCTGTCACACAGAGAAAAAAGAAAGATCATTAAGCAAAGTGCTAGGTACAATTGGACAAGTGGGTGTCTTTTTCACATAGGACTTGATCAGGAAATTCAGAGATGCATCAGAGAAGATGAGGTTTATGATATATTGAAGGCTTGTCATGATGGCCCTTGTGGAGGGCATTTTGCTGATAAAAGAACAACACACAAGGTTCTTAGAATGGGTTATTATTGGCCCTCACTTTTTAAGGATGCAAAGAAATATGTTAGGGCCTGTGGTAGCTGTTAGAGAATGGGCCAGCCTAATCATAGGGATGAAATGCGACTGAACCCCCAAGTAATACTTGAACCCTTTGAAAGATGGGCTCTAGATTTCATAGGTCCCATAAAACCTCCATCCAGTCAAAGGGTTTATATACTGATTTGCACAGATTATATGACTAAATGGGTGGAAGCTAAGGCACTCCTTAGAGCTAATGAAGAATCTATTTTAACCTTTTTATTTGAAGAAATATTTGTTAGGTTTGGATTGCCTAGAGAACTAGTCACAGATGGAGGACCTCCCTTCAACTCTCATGGCTTTAAAGATACACTTCAGAAATATCACATTAAGCATAAAATGACTATGCCTTATCACCCCCAGGCCAATGGGCAGGTGGAAAGTACGAATAAGGTCATAGAAGCCATTTAAAAAAAAACGGTAAAGGAGAATAGAAGGGATTGGTTTCAAAGGTTGCTGGAAGCATTATGGGCTTACAGAACTACTTGGAGGAATACTACGGGTTTTTCACCTTATGAATTAGTTTATGGTAAAAGTGTTGTTTTGCCTGTAGAATTTGAAATCAAAACCTTAAGGACTACTTTAGCTGTTAACCTTGACTTGACTGATGCACAAACATCTAGGTTGCAGTATCTTTAGGAATTGGATGAAAAGAGGTTGGATGCCATCCATCAAACAAATATGATACAACAACAAAGAACCAGGTGGCATGATAAAACCATTAAGCATAAGTAGTTCCAAAAAGGTAATTGGGCTCTACTGTATAACTCCCGTTTTGAAAATTTTCAAGGTAAATTAAGAACAAGGTGGCTAGGACCTTATGAAGTAGATACTATTTTCACAAATGGAACAGTTAGACTCCTACAATTGATGATTCTAGAACACCATTGTTAGTGAATGGGTATCGGTCCATTTGTATCAACAACCTATTTCTAAAGAGGATTTCAAAGCCACTTGCATGACAGATATACATTACGTCTTTTTGGGGGAGTCTGCTATCCCTCATCACATTTAGTTTTTCTATTTATATATTTATTTTTTTTATATTAGATTTCTTAACTAATAATCCGTGTCAAGGGTTGCCATGTTACAATTAACTATTTTGTAGATCATAGCTTCAGAGGCTGGCTGACAAGAACAATTTCAATACAGGAAGGATCAAGCTTCGGCTCGGAAAAAATTGCCATTTCACTTCAAATCATAATCCATTCCCTCTCACTTATCTTCAGAAACAATTTCCCACCATTTCCCGTTGCTGAAACACCAATTTTTTCCATTTTTCCTAAGAAGCACCAATTTTCCCATTTTTCCCAAGAGTGAACCATTACTTTCTCTCAAAAATGATGGATACACATCACTCTTCATTAAAGGAATCAATCATTCATCCTGATAATTATGTTCCTTCACTATTACTTCTCGTGAATATAGAAAACCTTGTGTATAAAAACTCACATACTTTATAAACCCTTTTTTATGACCATCAGCGATCTATTAATGACGAGATTATATTCTTCGCACAACAACCAAAGGTAAAATGTGAAGGTATGCATGTTTATGTGTAAATATTAAATTGTAGTTAATGAGAATATATTGATATGATTGCCAAAATCACCGTACATTCAAGCATATCATTCTAGCCGCAGTTGGGGGGGAATACCAAAATATTGTAATCATTGCATGATACGCCGATTACCATCATTTTCTCGTGGCAGTGTCTCGTCACCCCATCTGTGTCTTATCGTGTCATAACTTCATTTGCAACATCCTACTCTGTTTCGACTACGGCAACTCGGCTCTGCACTCTACATTTTGCTGAACCAGTAACTATGGGAGGAAATGTTGTTAGACATGAACCTGGCTCAACGGCTTTATTGGAACTTTACCAAGAGGCATACCAAATCTTTCTACAAGCAGGATGGGTGGACTATTTCCGAAGGCTCCCGGATTTTTATTCTCAGCTAGTTCTGGAATTCACATGCAATTTGAGGGAAGGATACTCTACTGTTCAAGGAGTGCGAATTCTAGTAACGGAGGAGGATATAGCATAGGTTTCAGGGTTACCAACCAATGGTACTCATTAGTTCAGCCAGAAACACCTCATTCTCAACACACAGCAAGATTTTCTTCTACCAGGGGAGGGAGTCGAACTTAAAGGCAGGGGTGTTGCACTTCGTTCACTACCACCGCCATGGCCAAAGTTTACAGAGTTCGTTAAGCACTACTTCACCTGCGAGGGACGTTATCAGGTAGTGTAACAACATGACTTTGTGTTATTGAATCATTTAAGACATGGTCATTTAATAAATATGCCATACTATCTGCTTGGCTGTCTAAAAAATATGTCACACTATTCCATGAATGAAAGGCACCCACTCCTCTCCCTCATGCACCATTGTTTGGTTCAACCCTTAATTCGTAGAGGCTTTGCCCTGCACAATCCCCCTCCCCTTAACAACCCTCTCCAACAAGCTGCTGAAATCCTTCAACCAGCAGAAGAAAACCCCCAACAAGCTGCTAAAATCCTTCAACCAGCAGAAGAAAATCCCCAGCAAGCTACTGAAATCCTTCAACTAGCAGAAGAAAACCCCTAGCAAGCTGCCGAAATTCAACAATCAGTAGCTGAAACACCCCAATTGACCACTGAAAACCCGCAACAGACCCCACCCCTTAATGAATCTGAATCATCCACTCCCATTGTCCATATTCCCACCGATAATTCGGATGACAATACCCCCATTATTATGCTCAAAAGGAAAAAACAAGAGAAAGCTGCAACCTCACTAAAGAGAAGAACGAGGGCCTCAATTAAGTAAGCTGCTATTTCTGATAATCCCCCTACCCTGAGGAAAAGTGCTCGTAAGAGAAAAACCACTATTTTTCTTGCCTCCTTACCTCGGCGATGAATAAGGACATTTGCAGCAACTCAGGCCATCACCCCAAATTCCCCACCATCATCCTAAAATCCCATACTCCACCTAGCCCTGAACCCTCACCTTCCTCACCCTCGGGTACCAAAATGAAAAGCATTCATGATTTTGTGACATCATTTTTTTCAAAAGATGCAGCTGCTCCACAAGAACCAGCTGCTGATTTATCTAAAGTAGACACCCAAGACCATGTACGACATGTGGCTGCTCCACAAGAACCAGCCACTGACTTAACAGGTGTTACACAAGAACCACCTGTTGGAAACAAAAGGAAGACGACCTAGATGTGGCTGTTACACAAAAATCAGCCACTGACTTAATAGGTGATACACAAGAACCACCTGTTGAGAATGCAAATGGTGAAGCTGCCACCGAACAACAATCCTCCCATCCACTGGAACCTGCAACTACTACAGAAGGCCCAGTTACTTTAACCTCCCTTCAAGAAGAAAACGAGTTTTTGAAATCTGAAATTGAGGCTTATAAGCAAGAGTTAACAAGGGCAAGGGAAGCTTATGAAAAGGAACTCAATCTGTACATGTTAGCTCAGGTAGCATCTGCAGCTGAAAAGAGTGCAGAAAAGGATCAACACAATGAATACATGTGCAGTGAATGTGGTGATCTGTATTCTCGATCCGGTTATAAGATAATCGAAGTTCCATTGCCTGGATCCAGTCCAGTATCTCCTCCTGTTATAGTTAAAAAGGAGCACCCTGCTATTACACAAGAACTAGCAGGGTCTTCAAAGACCTTGGAGGAAGAAATAAAACCACCCTGGCCTATCCTAGTTGTTATAGAACAGAAACTAGTACCAAAGTCTTTTAAGACTGCATGTACCCAGACTGAACCTTGATGTGTAAGCAATGCTCACACTCAGACCTCCAATTTTCAAGAACTGAGGGACACATGGAAGACAGAGTATGATCTCTCACAAGGAAAGTCATTTCAGCAACAGAAGTCATTATGGCTCAACCATGCATATAGAAATTGGGAAGTTCTTGAATAGTCTCATGCACAATACAAGGAAAACAAGAAGCTAAAAACCAGACTGTCCCTTATCTTTGACTTGGTTCAAAGGTTACTTGCCACTAGGAAACCATCTTTTAACTATTCTGTGTTTTTGAGAGAACACTTAGCATTCCTCCAAGTGAAAGCAATTAAAGATGGACGACCCCACCAAGTGTCTACACCTCAGCAGTTTATTGAGACCTTTGCAGAAGCATCGAATAGTGAGCAGAACTTGTTGTGTGAACTCTATCTTCACAATGAGGCTATGCCTAAAGATAGGAAGCTTAATTTAGTTCCTCTCGTTGGTGATATTCAAATTAGAGCCTTCGTTTCTTTCTTGGCTAATCAGCTTACTTGGAAAAATGCTTTTATGTTAGTAACACACCATGAGGAGAACTGTCTTCTCTAGATCCAAGATGAGCCACAAAATGCCGTTGTTTTTATCGCTAAACATCAACAAATTTTACGAGAGCCAGGGATGACTGACCATATTAGGAAACTACAGGAAGCAGTCTTGGAGGACTCCCAACACTATGTCAAAGCTAAGGGAACTCTGGCCATAAAAGCAAATAATCTATTTTGGGAACACTGTCATAAGGAGAGAAGGGAGTACCACCCCTTTAACCCTCTCAATCTTCAGGCAGCAATCTCATGAATAACTAATTATGCTAAATGTATTCGACATTGTGCTGAGAAATGGATTGGTTATCACTTTCACTTCCCTCTTCTTTGGCTACCAGGACAACAATACAAGGCTCAGTTCAAATTGACCAAAAAGGAGGAGCTTGCAGCATGGAAAAAAGTTCAGAGTGTCCAAGGGTTCAAAGACATGGTTGACAACACTTTATATACTTACTAAATAAGCAATTTGCACTGTTCATCCCAGTATTCAGACTCAAATTCAGAGTAGAAGTTGCATGGGGACATGCAATCCTTTCAGTTGGGGGGGATGTTAGGACCCCATATTGTCTCTCTTTGACCTTATATTTTGTCATAATATTACCCTTTTCAACCCATATTTGAAAGTCCTTGCTAGTATTTTGACTCAATCATTCTAAATGTATACATTGACTCTTCTCATTGCTATATGTTTAATTATTTAACACATAATCATGTTATCTTTATAATTGATCTTTGAAGTTGACTGAGTTGCTGAAAAATTAAAGAATGATGTGCAAACCGCATTGTTGAAACTAGCTAAAGCTGGCAGGACTATCTTTTGCAGTTGATGAAACAATAGGAACAACACGCAAATATCGAAGCTGAAACATCAAGAATAGCATGAAAATCTCGAGGAGACATTTGAGATTTGCATACCAGATTTGGAAACAACAAAGGAACTGGATCGATCACTGAGGAAGCTGTTACATTGGTTGTAATGTTCATAATCTAAATTATTGTAACAACATTCTGTTGACGGGAAACTGATTTCCCTCTTTTTGTATAAAAGGTTGAACTAGAATCTATAATGTAAATATTTTGTAATAGATGTCTCCTCTATAAAGAGGAGACATCTACATTATAAGGGGGGATGAACAAGCTGTAACACTAGGTTGTAGTTGAAGGAACAAGACCGAATATTTTCTGTAATATGGTATATTGATGAATGAATAGAGTTCTGTTTTGAGTATCTCATATTAGTTTTTGCATCTTAGGGAATCTTGTGAAAAGGACAGGGCCCACCTTCATCACAAGATTCACCCATTATCTTTCTGTTGTACGTTAAGTGTGGTTTTTGTTTATACCTTGTTAACAAGTACTATTTCTAGGTGTTATTTTACTTTTGCTGAAACTCTGTTTCTCTCTTAACCGATTGATGCTATTTCATGAATGTCTCACTGGTGATTACATTTACAGAGTGAATTGGTGAACTGGATAACAAAGGCAGGTACTGAAGATTCCTACTCTGGGGATAGGGTCCTGATCCTTTGTTACAGAATAGCGATTGTTTTCTTTTGCAGATTTATTCTTTCTGATTAAATATCCATCTCTTTTTAGATATCTGCAATAGAGTATAGTTGCTATAACAAAGAGTGAAGATTTAACAGGGTGTGATTTATTTATACTACAACTTTTAGTGCTATTAAAATTGAGTGCATACAGTACTTAGTTGCCTTTGAAATAATCGAACTTTCCCGAGCTGGCAATTTATGTGGCACTCGACTGTTTAATTAGTAAGAAATTAAAGTGACCAACAGTTCCAACCTCATTGGACTTCATATGGAGAAAATAGAATTTCATATCCTATTCAAAATTCAGCAGACTTAACAGTTTTCAGGAATTCAGGATCAATGGGATTGTGGCATTTCATTAGATTATATCAAGTATGAAGGTATGCGATTAACATTTAATCAAGAACACCAAGCCCTATATGTACTCTAGTGTTGGTGGTCTTAATTATTGAACTCCTATGTCACGCGGCATGCCCTTAGCAAAAAATTACCTTTCAATCAAGTCAAAATCATCGATCAAGCATGTTAAGATTTTTCTACCATATTTTAAGTCTTGAATTAGGTAGTTTGATCATAATTGGGCAATGTTGACTAATATCCCTAGACAATCGAGATAGAGGCAAAGGCTAGACAAGAGGAGAAGAATCTAGATTCTAGATGGTTGATGCATCTAAATGGTTGATGCTCGAATAATTAATCATTAATGTACAATGGATGTTATATCTATCTTGATTTATGAAAAAATATGCATCAACCATCCCGATTCGTCCCCGCTTCTTAGATTTTTGGAAAATGATGCTTCCACATCCCCACTTCCAAAAAACGTCCCCGATTCGTCCTCGCTTCATGCAACATTGGCGCAGGACCCTGCAAAGACATGGCATGAGTTACCCTATTTAGAGACAACAGATGTCATCTTCACGGTCCTTGAGTCATGGCTGCTAGAGTGGTGTGCCCCAAGCAGCACCACGGTGCAAGCAGAGAAGTCTGTTGTGCAATGGAAAAAGGAAGAGGTAAAAATGTGGATGACGTAGTTGGTAGAAAAGCATAGAAATGAAGCAGCAACAACTAAGGCCCAGGTGGCACACGACGCTGCGAAGTTGGCAGAAGAGTAGCAGAAGGCAGCAAAAGAAGAGCGCAAAGGACAGAAGTTGCCTTTTCCTAAGCCGAAGACCAACATAGAGCAAGGTGGCGTAGACCCACAGACAACGTCTACTTAGCTAAAACGTCTGCGCTCAAGAGAGCAGGTAGGGCCATGAAAGAAGTCGAAGGCTTCAAAGACTTCATTCGACCCGATCACCCTCATTGAGGGGGATCTACATGACATTGGTGAGATGGTGATGGATGTCAACGTGGAGGCCCTCCAGCAGTTCGTGGAGGAACACCAGATGGTGTTGGGGGCTCTTCGATTACAGATATAGGAGTTTTAGGTGCGCACTCCATAGGTTGGCATTGTGTCAACCAGCCTCGCAGTAGGCATGTCCACAGCTGAGGAAATGCTGCATGCCCCAATGACCAGCACCATAGTGCTGTCAGATGGAGCACTCGTTACAAAAAATGAGGTCGACATGCCTATGGTCAATAGGTTGAAGGGAATTGGATTAAACGTAGCTGTGCTCCCTCAAAATACACTGTATATTTTGCAGGATGGAGTTATTGCAGAGCTACGAGCTAGGGAGGGTCACGTGCTCCAGGTAATGAGCGAGAATTGCATCAACATTGAACAGTTGAGCCTGCAACGTGACAAGGTAGTGGAACATAATAGAAAAATGGTGTAGGTGGTGGAGGAAGCCTGCCAGATGGTCCCAAAATTGGCCATCCAATTAGAAGAACCAATGGAGGCACACATCCAAAAATTAGCAGCCGGGGTGAGCGAGGAAAAGGAAGAAATTGCCAAGGTTTAGCTGGAGCTAAACCTTCAGATAGCAGAATTGTAGTTGAAGGTGAAACCTTCAACTCTGCTCGAGGTCAAGGAACAATGCACCATCACGATTAAAACAACAATAATAGAGGTTAACAGTGCAGTGATAGACTCCAAAAAGTTGTTCGAGGTTCTCACCACCCTGCAGGAGGACCCAAAAATACAGTGCCTAGAGACGGAGGTGCAAGATACAACAGAGATACGATGAATTAAAAGGGACCGGACAGATTGTTTCCTTACACAGAGGCTCACAAGAATGCAACACGCTAAAGTGCACAAAGAGCAGGTGGATGTTGCTCAGCATAAGGAAGCAGTTTTGAAGGTGCACTTACAACCATGGATTGATGAGGTGTACACCATTAAAACATCCATTGAAGCAAAGATCATGCAACTGCATGCAACACAGGAAAGGATCCAAGGCAGCAGTTCAGCCACAGCGGTGACTGAACAACGCGTTAAGGAAGTACAACAGGCAGCCGCTTAGTGCGCTCCCGAACATGCAGCAATCCAGTCAGAGTTAGGAGGTCTTCGCGCAAAGATCTCTGCATCGACAAAGTGACTTGAGGGCGAGTCACGATGTTTGTGTTGGGGGCCTATTGGGCGTGGGATCCCCTAAGGGAATGTTTGGGGCTTAGAGCCCAGATTTTGATCAAAGATTGTAATTCTGACGTAAAGACTCTGCATTTTGTGGGCGCGGAGCACGTAGTTTGTAAAAGAGTCATAGGGTTGTCCACCCTTAGTTTTGTCATTGTAATGTTGGCTGTAGAGATCTACCCATGGTCTGCAGACGATGGGATTGTATAAATAAAGAGAGGCTCTAAGTAGTTAAGAGGGAAGGAATGAAATAAGAAAAGATGAACATATGATATATATGAGATAGATCTGTGGAGAAAAGACTAGTTTTGGGTCGTAGAGTAGGAGAAGTCTTTGTAGCTAAGTGTGCAGACCCCTGCAGCTAAGTGCGCAGGGGGAGTCAAGTCTGTAACAGTTGGAAGTATTAATAAAGAGAAGTTTCCTATCATTTCTGTGTATTTATTTCCTGTTTTATGCATTTGTTATATTGGGTATGAAATTCACTTTTAATACTTATATGATGCGTGAATGTGTATAATTATATTGATTAAGTGAATGCAAGATAGAATATATGTTTACGCAAAGTTAACTAAGATCTGTTAAGAAGATAAGTAATATATGCGTGTAGTTTGGGAAAATAGTGCAGTTCACTACCCTAGCAGCGCAAAATCATCTCAGCCCCTGGTTAGGGCTACACGAAAGATGATTATAAAAGATCGTGAAGGTATTGAAGGCTGGAAGAGTGTGTGAAACAACCTGCGTGAAGACAGATCTAGTTGGACTAAAACGACATATTAGACATCTCAAGGGTGTAGAAACTTGGTTCCATCATACCCCCATACTGCTTCGGGTGAGACTTTAGTCCACACTCCACGAGCTGATGCTAAAAGGGCTAGTAGTGTAGGGATTTGTTTGTCTAAATAACTCTGAACCTGGGTCAGGCCCCCATAAGCCAACAAGGAGTGAGAAGTCAACCTGATAACCAAAGAAGAAGGTCTTAACTAAGGTTAAGTGTTTTTCCTGTCATAAGGCGTGAAACTATTCTTCACAATGTTTAAAGAGGAAGAAGGATGGAAATGGTCCGTATTCACCTGTAGCTACATTGATAGAACTTCATCTGGAAGAATTTTCATGGGAATTCGACATATGACATATGCTAGAAGCACAAGAGCTATTTGAGAACTCGATAAAGTGGGAATTATAATTGCATGTGGCGTTTGGTGTTGATACCAAACGCAGAATGGAGGTGGTTGGAACAATGATATTCCAGCTTGAGTTAGGAGATAGGTTTGAAGCGAAGGATGTGTTATGGGTGTTGAAACTATGACAGAGTTTTCTTTTGGTCTCTATGATAAATAAGGAGTTTTACGTAGTGTTCTAGGACAAACAAACATAGATTAGATCCATGGGATCTAGCTCTGAGGAGGGCCATCCCATTAGAATTAGAGATTGCAACCTATATAGGCTAAAGGGCTAGTGTATTCGAGTAATGGAAAGAAGAAGAGTAGTGATAGAGAACAAGGATTAGATAGCTCTAAAGGTTGAGTAGTTTAGAGGGAGTTAACCTTCAGGGTCAGGTGGGGATGAGAAGTTAGCATATCCTTCCAAGTATGTCAAGAAGGTATATTGGTATGAGATGAACTTACAAGATGCTAAGGAGTAGGAGGCCTCTAGGAATAGTTACAAAGGGAGCAAGTATTGAGGATGATTTTGAACCAGGTGGCAAAGAAGGCTTCCAACTCATTGGGAGTAGCCATGGTAATAGATGTAGTTCCAAGATTATAGCTAGTTCCAAGGGGTAGAAATACCTCCCTCGCTAAGATGGAGTTTTGATGTTTGTATCTTAGGCTAATATTTCTACAAAGGCCTAAGTGTTTATGCATGAAAAATTCCCCCAAAAGTCTCTTTAGGACACTTTCTCAAGTGTCAGCAAGTAGCTATTGTAACTAAGCCTAAGTATAACTTAGGAAAAACACACAATTAATTATGTTAACTATTGAGATAAAGAAACTTAAGAAAATTAAAGGAATTTAATTTAGTGGTTATGTTTTAATCTTAACTGTTGATCTCAAGTGAGGAGAGATATAATATTGGCCATCAATCACTTTGGAGATTAGGGTTAGAAATTTATCTCAATGTGAAGTTATAAAAGTGAGGTTAAGGAGAGGAGAAAGACATACCATACAATGACACAAGCCATTGAGAGAGGTATTTTCTCATGTGAGGGGTGTTATTCTCAAGTGTTAGCTATTGAGCTAAAGAAACTTAAGAAAATTAAAGGAATTTAATTTAGTGGTTATGTTTAATCTCAACCGTTGATCTCAAGTGAGGAGAGATATAATATTGGCCATCAATCACTTTGGAGATTAGGGTTAGAGATATATCTCAATGTAAAGTTATAAAAGTGAGGTTAAGGAGAGGAGAAAGACATACCATATAATGACACAAGCCATTGAGGGAGGTATTTTCTCATGTGAGGGGTGTTATACTCAAGTGTGCTGGGTTCGAGGAAGATACAAGGGTGAAACATAGGAGATCTAGATCAACCAAAGAGATCAAGGACAAATCTAGGGGTTGATCTATTGGACTAGATCTAGGTATGTTGTAATTGTATTTTCTTTAATTGAGCCATTATTCGATGATGGGATCCCAAGTAGTTTTTGAGTTATTAATGAAAAACTGTTGATTGGGAAAAATATATTTGTGTCACTTGTGATTGATATTGGTATAATTTTTCTTTCACTAACTATGTTATGAACTTGGTCACACCTTTATTCAATAGGTCTATAATCTCGTAGGATAATAAAGTCGTTGAGTTCTAGGTTCAATGTAAAATTAACAATCAAGTTTTGAATCCAATGAATTTTATGCATTGTTTGAAGTAGAAAATAGATTTTTTTAAACAACTCGAAGGAATTCTAGGCTTTGGTTGAAAAGAAAACTAGGAAGTATATAAAAGTGTTGTGTAGAGATAATTATGGGGAATTTGTGTTGAAGGAATAAGTTGAAATGTCTTCAAAAAACTCAAGATTGTTTGATAAAGGGTGATTCCCTACTCTCAATAGATTGGAGCAATTAAGTGGAAGAGAAAAGTTTTGAAAAATTTGTGAGGATAAAGATGAATCACACGAATATTGCTAATCCATATTGGGAAGAGGTTATATAAATGACAAGGTACATCAGGAACAAAGTTTCCCCATAAGATTTCAATGATGTTACCCTGAAGGATGTGTGGATTAGAATGATGTTCTTGGTGGTGGAACTAAGACTATCTAGTTCAAATCCTATGCTTTGGTATTGAGGTAGAAGCGATGGAACTTTAGATAAACAAATCCATAAATGTATCTTCATTGGATATTGTGAAGGCATGATTGAATAAAGAAAAGGTTTTTGTTCCATGGAGTTTTGAAGGATTACATGTCAATGTAGTAAAAGTCAGTGGTTGAAAACAAATGGTCAATACATAAGGGACTAACAATATTTGGGATAACAAAGGAATTGTTAAAGGATCTAGTGTGAAGTTAAGAAGCACTAATGATGGGTCTAGATATGTTGATACACCTATGATATAGAGTTCAATAAGAGTGTATATTCTTGATAGATTTCCCTTTTATGTTTTGTTGGCTAATACCAATGAATTTGTGATGACACATGATTGATTGAATTGCAGATATATTGAATGGATGAATGCTTTAGAAGTGGAGTGTTAGTTCTTCATGTAGAATCATGAGCAGCTGATGTAGAATCACACATGATTGTTTGAAAAATATGGTATTTCCACACAGGTTGAACAACTTAAGAATCTGTTGATACCAATGTATCAAATATCATTGCAACAATGTATTATATGGTTAAAACCCTCAAAGAGAGAAATGATCCACGAGTTAACCAATGTGGCCACTTGAGGCAATATATTAATAAAAAAAGGATATCTTTTACATAAGAGTTTTTCACAATCGAACATTAGAAAATGACCCTACATGCTCTTTAAATATAGATCATGGAACAATTGTTTGCCAAGCCACATATTGATATCACCATTAGTATTGGGGAGAATATGGACCTTTGAGTCATTTTATATCTAGAACACATAATACCTAAAGGCACATTAGACCAAGTTGATCTTAATGAACTTCTAAGTGTTTAAATGTCCAAACATGTATGTTTAAGAACAAATAGGGATAAGATTGGAGGATTTATAAAGGTGTCACAATAGTAGAAAGACGAAGGAATTAAAGACTATCACCTCTTCCTAATAACTTCTTTAACTCATAACATAAAAATTTGCATCTGCGAGAGACTTTGTGAAGATCTCCACAACTTCTCTTTTGTAGGGAATATAACACTTTAAGAAGGCGATCTTGAATAAGATTTTTAATAAAGTGCATATGTAGCTCTACGTGTTTGTTGCAATGATATTGAACTTGATATTTGGTGACTTTGAAGGCACTTCGATTATCACACCAAATTGTGGCCAGATGTTGTTGGAATCTAAACTCTAAAAGGATTTTTCAAAGCCATAACGATTCTTGACTTGCATTGTGTGTGGCTTGATACTCCTGTTTCTATTGAAGAAAGAGCAAGAGAATTTTGCTTCTTAAAATCCGAAGTGATAACTTTAGAACCAATATTGAAAACATAACCAATCACTAGGTTTGATATCCCAATTAGAATAAGTGAACCCAACCAACAAAGGGGTCCCACTAAACTATAATGTATTCCATATTGTATCTAAGATACCAAAATAGTATTTTTTCTATTTTTTGATGGCTTTCATAATATTTTTGGATATATTAGGAAGCAAGACCAACAATAAAGGAAATATTATTTTATGTGTGAGTCAAATACAAAAGGATACCAACTAATAGATGATACAAAGTGTCATCTACTTTGGGTGTAGTAAACGTGGGAGCAAGTATGACTCTAAATTGAAAGAGAGAAGGAGATGTTTTACAATCTTCCATGTGAAAGAAACAAAGAACACATACATAATTAGATTGGGAAAGGGGAATTCCTTAGTTTAAAATACTTGAAGGGCAAGAAAATAATGTAAATAACCTAAGGTTGTGATTTCAAAAAACACTGGGCTCAAAATTGTTAAATTCTATAGCCCTAGCAACCTAGATAATTATTTTCTAGTAGATTCTTTGTTGTAAAATTTAACTATTAAACATGTGCATTGAATAAAAAGAAAAATTGTTATTTTAGCACGTAAATAAAGGTTAATAGGGAGCCAAATGTTAACCAATATCATTCACATGCACACATATATATTTTTTTCCTTCAAATCTATTTATTAATTAATAATAGTCTTCAACATACAAAGGCTCTCTTACTCGGATAATGGCCCTCTAAAGAAAGATGAAAATACAGAAAAACCTGAAGAGATTTTTGTTGATAAAACCCTTTATAGATCTATCCTTTGATCTTGCTTGGTTGACTTGGATCCTTCTCTCTTGCCGCCCCTTGCACTCTTACTTGAACCTTGGACACTAGGATGAAATTCCTTCACCTAATTGTTGAAGTTTTTGAATCTTCAAAATATCTTCTACATAGAATTGATGTCTTATAATGTAGAGTATATTTGATTGCCTCTTTAAGTGCTTTATTGGTGGATTACATGATTTTATGATTTCTTTCCTAAGATTAACTCAGGAAAAATACAATAATTAATATGATTAATATTGTGGACTATTAGGCCAAAGTTTTATGGATAAATAATAAAATTATTTAAGTGACTGGGATATAATCTCAAGTTTTGATCTCAAGTTAGGCTTAAGATTTAATCCTAGCCATTGATCACTTAGGAGATTGGGGTTAGGGATTTTGGCTTAATGAAATTATAAAATAAGCCTAAGGGAGAGTGTTATGAAACCAACTCACAAAAAGATAGAAAATATAGATCAACAAATTAAAAGTAAGCCTCTTCGACGGGGAAACCTCCTTGACATTACACAAATGAACAATTATTAGATGATACAAATGACAAGACCTCCTTTCTATATATAGGAGTCTAAGGGGTCCCAATACAATTAGAACCTACATAACAATAATATTTTAGGGGCACAAAAATAACAATAGTGGGCTTCTACGGGGCATAATAATAACAACATGGGGACTATATGGGCACAATAATACAATAAGGGGGTTGTAATGATAACAATAAGGGGTTACACTAGTAGTATAGAGACCTAACATGCCCCTCTCCTTCAAAACGTGTTGTTCTCAATGCTTGATTAGTTTTAGATGCTTTTGTATAAAATTCTCCTCCTCCCATGTGGAATATTCAGCGAGTAAGTTCTTCGACTTGATGAGATACTCTAAAATTGATCAATTCTGTAGTTGTCGATTTCTGGTTTTTGTGACTGCTTCCAGTTCTAATATGATTTTTCCTTCCTCGTCAAGTTCTAACAATATTGTTTGAACTAGGATCTTCTCACCTATAAGATTCTTTAAGCATGAAACATGGAAAACTGGGTGCACTCGAGAAGATGGAAGAAGCTCCAATTTATATGTTATAGTACCAATATTTTGTAACACCTTGTACGGACCATAATACTTTGGTGATAATTTATTACCCTTCTTATCTTTCTTGAGGGACATTTGTTTCTATGGTTGTAGTTGTAGAAATACCCAGTCACCTACATCAAAACTTCTTTCACTGTGATGTTGATCTGCTTGTTGTTTCATTCTATTCTGTGCCAAAGTGAGGTTATCCTTTAAGAGTTTTAGAACTTGTTATTGATGCTCAATGTGATATTCCATTGCTTGAACCTTATAATTTTCTTTTAAATATGATGTGATGGATGGTGGATGATATCCATAAAGTTCCATAAATGGGGTCATTTTTGCTGTAGTATGGAAGGAAGTGTTATACCACCATTTAGCCAGAGGCAACCACTTAACCCATTGTGTCTGTTTATCAAATACAAAGCAACGAAGATATCCTTACAAATATTTTTTCACTATCTCAGTTTTCTCATCAGATTGAGGATGCTAAGATGAGCTATGATCTAACTAAGTACGCAAATATTCCACCTATTGTACTCCAAAGAAACATTTGGAGGTTTTTGCATATAATTGTTTCTTCTCCAATAGTTTGAGCACCCTGTCAACATGTTGAACATGATCCTTCCAAGACTTGCTATATATTAGTATATCATCAAAAAATACTCACACAAATTTTCTAAGGAAGGGTTTGAAAAAAGAATTCATCAAACCTTGAAATGTAGAAGGTGCATTGGTAAGGCCAAAAGGCATGACCAAAAATTCATAATGACCCTCATGAGTTCTAAATATTGTTTTTGCAATGTCTTCAGCCTTCATTCTGATTTGATGTTATCCTAAATGAAGATCCAAATTGGCGAAGTAAATTTCTCCATGTAATTCATCAAAAAATTCATCAATGATAGGAATGAGAAATTTATTTTTAATAGTAAGCTTGTTGAGCTCCGTATAATTTGGACACATGCACCACGATCCATCCTTATTGTGTACCAATACCACTGGAGTAGAGAAAGAACTTTGACTAGGTTGAATTATACCAAACTCTAGCATTTCTGCAACCATAAGTTCAATTTCACTCTTTTGGGCATATGGATATTTGTAAGGCCTGATGTTTGGGGGAACACTTCCGGGAATAGAATGAATAGCATGATCATGATCATGAATAGGCGGGAGGCCTTTGGGAGTCTCAAATACCTTTGAATGATTTTCCAAAACGTTTTGGATATTATCTGGAGAAATAGATGATTTCGATGTGGGAACATCTAGCGAACATAATTGTGCAATTACGTTCCGTTGTTCTTTCTTTAGAAGCTTTGTCATGTTGTTAGAGCCGATTATCTTTCCTAGTTTCCCTTCGATACCCCTTAATTAAATTTCCTTTCGTTCCCAAAAAAAATTCAAGAAACGTTCTTGAAAATTAAAATCTATCATACCAAAATATTTTAGCCATTGGACTCCTAATACAACATCTGCACCACCCATTGGAATGGAAATCATTGGACTATTCAGACATATTTTCCCATGGATAACTTGATATTATGGCATTTTATAGAGCAATTTATGGTTCCTCCATTTGCAACCATTACTTGACACTCTGGTGCTCGATATACGAAGCATTTAAATTCCTTGGCTATCTTACAATGAATAAAATTATGGGTACTACCTAAATCAATCGACACTATTACCTTTTTCTTCTTGATATGCCCTTCTATCTCGAGAGTTTGAGGATTGGTAATTCCTGTCAATGCATTACAAGATATGGTCAGATTCATTTCTTCTTTCTCTAAGATTGGTTCCTGGTGTATATCCTCTTCTTTTGACATTTCTTGTTCCTCTTTGCTATCTATGTAAATTAATTTCTTCTCAGCACACTTATGACATTTAGTGCATTTTCCATTACAATTGTAACAAAGCCCTTTTTGTCTTTTTTCTTCCAATTGTTGTAGTGTCAACCTTGTAGGTGGTGAAAGGCTAGGAACAACAACACTTCCATCCTTATAGTTGTGAGTGATAGGCTTCCTTATTGCCATACTTTTTCTTTCCATTTTTATTGCCAACTTGAATGTATTCTCCAATGAATCAGGTTCCCAAAGATGAACCTCATGTTGAATTTTATCCTTTAGAGTCCCTATGAAGACATCAATCCACTGCTTCTCTAGAATATCATTTACCCGTATATTCAATTTTTGGAAGCCCTCAATGTGCTCTGTGATTGAACCCTTTTGTTTGAGATTTATCGATTGGTTAAAGAAGGTGTTGCTCTTTGTATCCTCATAATGTGTTATCATTTCCTCCGTGAAAATTGACTAGGTGAAAAGTGGTTTACAAGAACAAATCCCTTTATACCATAAAATTTGATTTAGCTCTAAATATAAAGATGCAATACGTATCTTTTGTAATAGTTGCACATCATGTAGATACAAATATTTCTCCATATGTAGTATCCATGTTATGAGATCCTTGCCATCAAACTTCCTCATATCGATCTTTGGAATATGGTGCGTCTTCAATCCAATGTTAGATTCTATGAAATCATGATTAACATTTTTCTCATCATGAGTTTCCTCTACTACCTTTTCATGATTAGGAGGCCTTTCTTGTAGTAGGTTTGTCCCACCTTTCTTCAAACCTTCCATGTATTTCTTCAAATATGTTTCCATATAATTGATATTAACTTCCATGGAACATATAAAACTATTTATATTAGCTTCGATCACATTCTTCAAATCATCCATCCAATTTTGCTTACTAGGTGTTTCTATTTTCTTGATTCGAGTCATTATTTTTCTTGCTTTTAGGAGCTCGATATTTACACGACTGTAACTTTGTAATTTTAGATCTTCAAGTTATGCAAGTTTTTCCTATGGTAGACCTTTATGTCCTCTTTCTCATCCCACCAGTCTGAACAATATTGGATTCTTCAATAAATATTTATGCCAAATCTACTATGATGACCTAATTGTAGACTGGTTCATTAGAGAGAATTTGTACGACCTTCCACGTCTCATTGATTTGACCTGTAGACTTGAAATCAATATAAAGAAAACAAATTTTGTCCTCTTTCTATAAATTCATGCAAAATTTCAATTCGATGTTCAGAGAGAAAGTTGTGAGGATTTTCCCAAGGTCACCTGTTTGGGATGTAATTCGGGAGCCTGAAAAATCCCTAACTTCCTTGGATCATATCTCCAAAAATATAGCGAAATAAGAATTGAAATTCGGGCCTGAGCTTCATCCCAATTTCGGTTCAAATGGGTTTTAATATTAGAGTTTTAACCTTCGTAGAAAAATAATTATAGAGAAAATTACATGATGAGTTGTTTGCGATGGAATTCTGGAGCTTGCAAAAACCCTAACTTCCTTAGATCATATCTTTGAAAATATAGAGAGATAAGATCTGAAATTCTGACCCGAGGTTTAGAACGAGTTCGAGTCACATGGTTTTTTTTTTTTTAGCTTTCGAAACTTCGTAGAGACAAATTTTTAGCGAAAATTCCACGATGATTTGTTTGGAGCAACGAAACCCTAGAATCCAAAGCTTTGATACCAAATGTTATGAAACCAACTCAAAAAAAGATAGAAAAGATAGATCAATGAATTAAAGTAAGCCTATTCGAGGGGGAAACCTCCTTTACATTAAACAAATGAACAATTATTGGATGATACAAATGACAAGATCCTACAGTCTAAGGGGTCCCAATACAATCAGAGCCTGCATAACAATAATATTATAAGGGCACAAATATAACAATAGTGAGCTTCTATGAGGCACACTAATAAAAACATGAGGACTATATGGGAACAATAATACAATAAGGGGGTTGCACTGATAACAATAAGGGGTTACACTAGTAGTATAGGGATCTAACAGAGAGGGGAAGACAAATAGTTGTGGAAGAAGCAATTTTCTCTAGAGAGAGAGAGAGGTTGAACTAGACAAAAGAGAATTAAGGAGAAATGAAGTATGAGAATTTGAGAGAAATTCAAGGAGGCTGAGTTTAAGAAATAGAAAGGCCGAATTGTGGAGGAGGTCAAATTATCCAGAGAGGTTGATTTCTCTAGTTCACATGGGCCACATGAAATAGGGATGAAGGGAGACCAATTCACTGTTGAGATAGGTGAGGAGGCTCATCATTGGGTAAATATATGGACCTTAATACACCTCCAAGCTTACTAAAATTAACTCTTCTCATAATTCCTTACATGTTTTAATTATATTTTTCTTAATGAGATGAGTAAAAGTAAGAGGTTATGTCTAGTGGTTTAATGTGCGTTGATTGCATGTTTTTGGGAGAAAATTATGGAAAATTATGGCTAATTAAGGTGCAGGAACTTGAATGAGACAAGAGGGAGAGATTATAGGAGATGGATATTCCTCATTAAATCCTTGCTCATTCAATTATCCCTCAATCAAATCACACTAGCTCGCAGTTGCAGGCAGCCGAGTCATGATGATCATTGGCAGCTAAGCCAATGATAGTTAAGAACCATTTTATCTTGAGATGTGGAGCCAAGCCTCCCTATATTTAAGGAAGTTGTTGGAAACTTTATTTTTTTTAAAATAGGAGGCCTAGAGCCTCATTAGGATTCAATTTTTTATTATGGAAGATAGCTAAACACTTTCGATTTGAAGGATTGTGACAAAACATTGGTATGTCTTTTTTTGATATGATAATGAAATGTGAATTCCCTTGATCCACAGAGGGCTGAAGCTCTTGCGTTAGGGCCCAAACATAATAGTAGAGGTTCCTCTTACTGTACTTTTATGCTTAGGTTATTTTATAGATTACTTGTTAAATTGATTTTGGCATTGTTACATCACAAGTATTGGTGAATTTGATTAGTTTGATTCCATTTGTGCATAGATTTAACATTAGCTTTAGAGATATAAATAAATACCAAAAAGGCTGATAACAGATGGATGTTGCCTCATTCCTCCCTTCAGGGACCATGGTTTGAGGAAAAACCCTCATTCAGCTCAAAAAGACAGAATTCTGGTGTCTTCTAAAATTTAGGGCTTTTCTGCTAACTAGGTCAGCATATGTTAGTTTTCAATGATAGGTTGTAGTTGTCATTTTTGATATCTTCATATTTGTATTAGATTTCATGGTTTTTTCACAATAGGCTGTAAGCATTTCCATGCATGAACTAGGAAAATAAATGATGAAATTTTGTTTTCTTATGTTGTTGGAAAACTTTCTTGTTTTGACATGATTTATGGGTAAATGCCAACAATGATGTGTATATTGCAGGAGTTTCAATAGGTAGGAAGACCTCATATTAGTAGCCTCAGCCGAACCTTAGCCATCCATGATCACTAAAAGCCACTAATTCCATAATCTGAGTTATCATTTCACAAGGACAACTTTCCATGCTTGTTGAGCAAATCCAACCATCATACAAATTTGGTTTGAGTTATGAGGGAGTCCTAACCACTTCTTTGCCTTATTCCTTCCCTCACACACCATCCCTAATCCGCATACCACTGTCCAAATCATTCCTTATGCTTTTGACCTATTCCTGTAGGAAAACAGGGGATCCTGTAGGTGAATTACGACATCTTGTAGACATCCTGTAGGACGACCTGTAGTGGCCTATTTTGAGTCTGATTTGTGAGAAATTCATCACGAAAGATAGGAGAAGACCCTTGATTTCCTCCCAAGCCATCTGACCCATCACAACCATCTCTCTCCACATCTAACCCGCCTGCCATACAATCAAGAAGGATTAACATTCAGGTTTTCACAAAAAAAGACAAAAAAAAAGGTTGTTATGCTTTTTCATATGCACAAAAGTTAAGTATTTAATTAGATTAGATTGCATGCTTAGGTTAGAAAGGGTTTGTTGGAGAGGTAAATCCCCTCTACGGATAGAGGCGATCCCTACTAGCCCAAAAGGGGTCTAGCAACAATCAAACAATGCTACTCTGCAGGTTCCTAGTTGTAATTAACAAGTGGGTAAAGGACACCTACTTGGATTCGCTATGTTTGATGAAGAGATGATCCTCTCGCTCCTTCGCACCAACCGATCACAGTCCTCCACTATCTTCGCGGATAGACACCTGCACAAGCAAAGAGAGAACAAACACAAGTGTAAAATCTACTAACAACAACTATATATCGGTCAGGAAAGATATAATTCACACTGATCATTCATAAGACAAACGGGAATGGAACCATAACAGTAGTCATCTATCTTTATTAATCAGAGAATAGAGTAAGGTACAACCAAAGTCCTGACGCTGAGTCCTTCTCTAGAGGGTCCAGCCAGCATGTCTTCCAAGCATTCACCTTTGAAGTAGATCTCCCAA